>JALIGW010000003.1:13932135-14122135 GCA_023053685.1 Diadophis punctatus similis | reverse complement strand
CTTCTTTCTTCTTTCTTTCTCCCTGCAAACCAATCCACACTGTGGCGCCTTTCTCCAAGGCGCTGCATGTGCGAAGTCTCCCCGGTCGCTGTGGCTGCACCAGGGAGCCCGCGTCCTGGTCATTAACAATGGAGAAGCAGAAAGTCTCAGCTCCCAGCCTTCGCGGGAGTCGAGCTGGTGTGGCTGTGGAGAGGGGCTGGCTGAAGATGTTTCAGCAGCTCCTGGAAGACGGGCAGCCGTCAGCCCAGCCGAGGAGGAGGAGGAGGAGGAGAAAGGCAGCGGGAGAGACCTCAGAGCAGAACACACACACACACACACACACACACACACACACACACACACACACACACACACACGACTCGCAGAAAGTCTCAGCTCCCAGCCTTCGCGGGAGTCGAGCTGGCGTGGCTGTGGAGAGGGACTGGCTGAAGACGTTTCAGCAGCTCCTGGAAGACGGGCAGCCGTCAGCCCAGCCGGGGAGGAGGAGGAGGAGGAGGAGAAAGGCAGCGGGAGAGACCTCAGAGCAGAACACACACACACACACACACACGACTCGCAGAAAGTCTCAGCTCCCAGCCTTCGCGGGAGTCGAGCTGGTGTGGCTGTGGAAAGGGGCTGGCTGAAGAAGTTTCAGCAGCTCCTGGAAGACGTTTGGCGCATGCGCCGCGGTTTGGCCACCACGGAGCCCAACATGCCTGCCTTAAAACTCCCCGAGTTTTAACTCCCCCCAATCTCGCACGCCCCCATTTCAGGCTGATTTTTGGAAAGAATGCCCTAGTCGTGCATTCTTTCCAAAAATCGGGACTTTTTAGAAACGCGGCGGGACGCGGGACAAATCATTAAAAAGCGTGGCTGTCCCGCCAAAAGCGGGACATCTGGTCACCTTATATTTGAATGGGTAACCACTAAAAAAGTTGTATATTAAAATGAGAAAGCAAAAAAACAAAACAAAAAAACCCATCCTGGGAGATGGAAATGGTAAATCACTTCTATATCGTCGCTAAAGACCAAACATACTGCATGGACATACCCACACAGGTAGTCCTTGACTTACAATAGTTTGTTTAGTAACCATTCAAGGTTACAACAGCCCTGAAAAAAGTGACTTATGACCGCAGCATCCCCATGGTCACATGATCAGCTGAAGAAGCTTCTTGGATGAGAAGCAAAACATCCTCAAAGAAAAAACAAAAAAATCCAGTTGCCCCTTGAAAAAGCACCTTTGGGACATATTCCTCAGGATTCAGGGATCATATTAAAAATGAACAGTGAATTTTTTTTTTAAAAAAGGAATGTTCAGTTCTGTTTGAATAGTCTTATTAACTCATCTTTTAAGGATCCTAACAATTGTTTTCCTATTGTATGCTTTTATCCCTCCTTTCATATAGCAGAACTGCTTCCCATTAATGGCTGTTCAGCTCCCACAAGGAGAACCACCAAGAAATCAGTGTTGGAAGTAAAATTTTATTTCGAGCTATTCAGGTGTGAAAATGAATTTATATGTGTTTGTTTTTCTCATCCTGTTCTACTCCCTGATGATCATATGACTATCCTGGCAGGATGGGGTGTGGGGGGGGAGGGAGAAGCAACATTATCTCATTTCAGTGGCATTATTTATTTCTTTTGCTCCATTACCAAGCAGCAGAGAAAGTCAATTTCTCAAAAATATGCATGTATTTCTGCGTAAGGAAATGCATTCGGAATGTCAGATTCTTCTCCGCAGGACTGTTGCATGAGTGGCCAAGCACATCAGCATCATCTGTAGTTATCATATTGAGTGATAAAAAGAAAATGATATGGTTGAAAGACACCTAGATTCTTCTTCATAAGAGTACCACTTGGGATTCTAACTCAACTCTTTTATTGAACGTGGGGAATCTGTAGCCTTTCACTGAGTAAAAAGCAAAAAATGTATGTGATAGCATACTGTAGATTATACAATATTAGAATGAATGTCAAATTCATCTAAAGCAATGATAAACATTGCTGTTTATCTGAGGTTTATGTGTGCCTCCCAAGTCCCCACTTTGTGACTTTTTATGTCAAGAATGTCCTGCTATTTTGAGAGAGGCAATATTTGAAAATGAGTTGTGTAAGCCCCAAATTTAGCACATCGCTATTTCAAAAAACATAATAATACATTATAGGCCCTTAGTTTTGCCCGTGTGGTCTCATGTAACTTCATGTAATGATGTAAAAAAAGATGTTGAGATTCTAGAAAGAGTGCAGAGAAGAGCAACAAAGATGATTAGGAGACTGGAGGCTAAAACATACGAAGAATGGTTGCTGAAATAGGGTATGTCTAGTTTAAGGAAAAGAAGGACTAGAGGTGACATGATAGCAGTGTCTCAGGGGTTGCCCTAAAGAAGAGGGAGTCAAGCTATTCTCCAAAGCACCTGAGGGTAGAACAAGAAGCAATGGGTGGAAACTAATCAAGGAGAGAAGCAACTTAGAACTAAGGAGAAATTTCCTGACAGTTAGAACAATTAATCAGTGGAACAACTTGCCTCCAGAAGTTGTAAATGCTCCAACCCTCAAAGTTTTGAAGAAGAATTGGCCAACCATTTGCCTGAAATGGTATAGGGTTTCCTGCCTGAGCAGGGGGTTGGACTACAAGACCTCCAAGGTCCCTTACAATTCTATTCTATTCTATTCTATTCTATTCTATTCTATTCTATTCTATTCTATTCTATTCTATTCTATTCTATTCTATTCTATTCTATTCTAAACTTCGAGGGGGTTTGGCTCTCCCAAATATACACAGTGGGCACCCTTGTTCAAAAGGGTCAGAATTTTTAAAGGATATTTTTGTAACCATCAAATGCTATACCTCTGTAGCATTAATTTCTCTAGACCTTCATTTCAGGTTCATGATACAGAATTACAGCCTCAATATATACTGAGGTAAAGGAAAAGGTATAGGAGTCTCTGTGAATTTTACTCCGCTAGTCATTGACGACTATAAGGGTGGTGCTCACCTCCATTTCAAGGCCATTGAGCCAGCACTGTCCGAAGACATTTCTGTGGTCATGTGGCCAGCATGATGTCATGGAACACTGTTACCATCCCATCAAAGTGATACCTATTTATCTATTCACATTTGCATGCTTTCGAACTGCTGGATTGGTAGGAGCCAGGGCGAAGACAGGAGCTCACCCTGTCACATGGAGGTTGGGTCTCGAATCTGAGCTGCTAGCTTTCCAGCCGACAAACCCAGCATCTTAACCACCATGCCACCCGTACATTGAGGGCATAGTAGATAAATTTAATAAAAGACAAGTACTAGATTTAAGACTTTCTGAAAGCCTCAAAGAATTATAAGGAAGAACTCAATGAAATGAATACAGACAGAGTTCCTGTCTTTCCTATTGGGAAAGTATCTGGTAAAATATGGAAGGGAACATGTAGGAGGGTTGAATTATCATGATTGCAACTATTGCCAATTCTAGAAGCTTTGAATAAGACCTTGAAAAGATTTCAGTTTCCATAATGGAGGCATGAACAAAAAGACAACTGATAGAAAAATAATGTGTATTTCAATCTGAGTGACAGAAAGGAAATGACCTGAGCTTTTTTATAGACAGTGATCTGATCAGAAGAACAATATTGAAGCAACAGACTTCTATATGCTCTAGGAAGGGGAATCTATGGTGAAAACTGAAATAATAAATTAGAAACATAGTTACGAAGTTATCATTTATCATCCAAGCAGTTCCATGAGGCATATTAAGCAATTCTGAATTCTGTAAATTGAAATAAGTAAGGCCACACTTGGAATACTGCATTCAGTTTTGGTCGCCACGATGTAAAAGGGATGTTGAGATTCTGGAAAGAGTGCAGAGAAGAGCAACAAAGATGATTAGGGGACTGGAGGCTAAAACATATGAAGAACAGTTGCAGGAACTGGATATGTCTAGTTTAATGAAAAGAAGGACCAGGGGAGACATGATAGCAGTGTTCCAATATCTCAGGGGTTGCCACAAAGAAGAGGGAGTCAGGATGCTCTCCAAAGCACCTGAGGGTAGAACAAGAAGCAATGGGTGGAAACTAAACAAGGAGAGAAGTAACTTAGAACTAAGGAGAAATTTCCTGGCAGTTAGAACAATTAATCAGTGGAACAGCTTGCCTCCAGAAGTTGTGAATGCTCCAACACTAGAAATTTTTAAGAAGATGTTGGATAACCATTTGTCTGAAGTGATGTAGGGTCCAGCCTAAGCAGGGGGTTGGACTAGAAGACCTCCAAGGTCCCTTCCAACTTTGTTGTTGTTGTTGTTGTTGTTGTTGTTGTTGTTGTTGTTGTTATTATTATTATTATTATTATTATTATTATTATTATTATTATTATTATTATTATTATTATTATTATTATTATTAAATATGGACTCTCCCAAAAGCACCAGGTTGCAGAAATCACACACACACACAAAACAACTAAGCTGGCTGTGGGTATTGGAAGTTGTAATCCATCTCTAGGGCACAAGGTTACAAATGATTGTTGCAAAGCAAATAGATTTGCTCTAACATAGCAAATACTTGCAACCCCACTCTCTAGTCATAGTAACCTCTGCTTTGTGTCTTGAATAGCTTCTTGAAGTTCTGGCATGTCTTATCCCCGTGATGCTTTGAATTCTGAAGAGGCACATTGATCTTGCTCACTAGCGCACCTTTCAGTATGACATGTCTACATGCTGGGTTTCCATAAGCAACTGCTGGGCATGGCAGGCAACCCTGAAGCCGTCTGGCTCTGTAAAACTCATTTGGCAGATATGCAGAACACTTCTCATCAAGGGTTTCGGCTTGAGTGCCTTGCTTTTAAGCTGCTTTTTTTTTTTAACAAAGCACTTCATTTAGGAGATCATGGTGATTCCATTATAACATGCAAGGTTTTTATCCTGACTTTACAGAAAATAATCACATCCAAAGTCTTATTTACTGGAATTTGCAGCTGTTTGTGGGATATTAAGGAGATTTTGATGAGGGAGGGAGGGAGGGAGGGAGGGAGGGAGGGAGGGAGGGAGGGAGGGAGGGAGGGAGGGAGGGAGAGAGAGAGAGAGAGAGAGAGAGAGAGAGAGAGAGAGAGAGAGAGAGAGAGAGAGAGAGAGAGAGAGAGAGAGAGCTTATCTTTGTGCATCCTGTCATTTCCTCCATAGTCCGTTCTACCCAAGAAATGATTTATACCAGGGGTCTCCAACCTTGGCAACTTTAAGACTCGTGGACTGCAACTCCCAGAATTCCTCAGCCAGCTGGCTGAGGAATTCTGGGAGATGAAGTCCACGACTCTTAAAGTTGCCAAGATTGGAGACCCCTGACTTCTTCTTCTTCTTCTTCTTCTTCTTCTTCTTCTTCTTCTTCTTCTTCTTCTTCTTCTTCTTCTTCTTCTTCTTCTTCTTCTTCTTCTTCTTCGTATTAGTATTATTAGTATTATTAGTATTATTAGTAGTATTAGTATTAGTATTAGTATTAGTATTAGTATTAGTATTAGTATTAGTATTAGTATTAGTATTAGTATTATTAGTATTAGTATTATTATTAGTGAGATTTATATACCGCCTCATAGTGCAAGCACTCTCTAAGCGGTTTACACCATTAAGCAATGTATATATTTACATTGCCCCCAACAATCTGGGTCCTCATTTTACCTACCTCGGAAGGATGGAAGGCTGAGTCAACCCTGAGCTGGTGAGATTTGAACAGCTGAACTGCTGATCACAGTCAGCTAAAGTAGCCTGCAGTACTGCACTCTAACTGCTGCGCCACCTCGGCTCATATTATACAACTTATACAACAGAACATTTAGGATTGCAATCAAAAGTACACTCATAGCAGAGAGCTCTTTGCTTTTTAACTAGTCTTTTTTTTCCAAATAGAAAATGCATTCATATTTTATGTTTTAGGTAATGCTTGTAAGCAAAAAAATTACATTTCAAAAGAAAAAAATGCAGGGTGCTTTCAATAACTAAGAACTATGTAAATTATTTGAGCCAGATTCTACCATCTCATTATTGGATCTGTTTCCTTCTATTCTCTTTCTCTTCTGCTTGTTTCCATGGCATGTCACACCTTTGACATTCCTAATTTGATGCCATTTTTAAATTTTCTCCATAAACTAAAAAAAAATTGGGATCGCCAATCGTTATAATTCCTTATAATTCAACCCATCATGACCCCATGGACAACGTTCCTCCAGGCCTTCCTGTTCTCTACCATCCCCCGGAGTCCATTTAAGCTCACGCCGACTGCTTCAGTGACTCCATCCAGCCACCTCATTCTCTGTCGTCCCCTTCTTCTTTTGCTCTCAATCTTTCCCAGCATTAGGCTCTTCTCCAGTGAGTCCTTCCTTCTCATTAGGTGGCGAAAGTATTTGAGTTTCATCTTCAGGATCTGGCCTTCTAAAGAGCAGTCAGGGTTGATCTCCTCTAGGACTGACCAGTTTGATCGCCTTGCAGTCCAAGGGACTCGCAGGAGTCTTCTCCAGCACCATAGTTCAAAAGGCCTCAATTCTTTGGCGCTCAGCCTTTCTTGTGGTCCAACTTTCACAGCCATACATTGCAACCTTACAATAGTGGACTCAAATAATAAAAAAGAAAGGGATTCAGAACAAACCATTGATTAACCCAGTAATGGGTTGCTTAGAATAGGAGTCAAATTCAAAGAACACACACATTCAAAATGGTAAAGGACTCTATGCCATGATGCTTGATTGTGTTTAATAGACGCAAAGGATTAAGTGACCCTTGGAAAATAAATTAGGACGTTTACCAGAATGAATAAACTAGGAAGTGGAACCAAATGAGGATCTAAGGTGGGTCCACCCAACCAACAGCATGAGAAAGTTCTACAGTTCAGACTCTAATTCAGTGCTGGCAGCTTGAGTTGAAGTCTATAGATCAGTGATGGCGAACCTTTTTTTCCTTGGGTGCCAAAAGTGCATGCGCACGCGCTATCGCACATGTGCAAGTGCCCACATCCATAATTCAATGTCTGGGGAGGGCGAAAAATGGGCCTACCAGGCCCACCAGAAGTTGGGAAATGGGCCATTTCTGGCCTCCAGAGGGCTTCTCGGGGGGCAGGGGAGGCCGTTTTCTCCCGTCCCCCCAGAGGCCCTCCGGAAGCTGAAAATGACCTCCCAGAGCCTCTGTGCAAGCCAAAAATCAGCTGGGCGGTGCGCACATGCGTGCTGGAGTTGAGCTAGGCAATGGCTCGCATGCCGGCAGATAAGGCTCTGCGTGCCACTTGTGGCACGCGTGCTATAGGTTCGCCATCACTGCTATAGATCTTCTAGTTGTCAAGACTGAGAAACACTGCTCTAATTGATCGCAATCTATTATAGACATATTGCAAGAGATACTTTCATAACAAGAAATCAAGAAAATTGAGGGCAGCCTGCATAGGCTATTGCAGAGAATGGATATTTGGAAAATGGTTGCTTCCGAGATGTACAGCTTGATTTGCCTGAAAGGAGCATCTGGTTTATTTCTATATAAGAACTGCTGCAAAGTAATTTTTGTAGCTTTTTACATGCCAAGCCTTAGATTGTATAATAGTTAATGCTTTCAAAAATTCCACCCCCAAATTAGCAACAGACAAGAATAACTAAGGGTATTGTAGACATGGTGCCTGGTTACTTATAGCAAAGTCATAGCGATTCATACTTTAAATCATAGATACCCAGTATATCCTATGAAATTGCAGTATTTCTCCAGATATAACATATGCTGCATACGGTACGTTAGAGTATTTTCATACGATAACATCACAATAAAATACATGTGTGCAGTTTTTATATCATTTTGATCTATCTGTGCCTTTTGATATGCTAATTTTTTTCATTATTCATATTCAAAGATCCATATGCCGTCTTTGGCAAAACTTAAACATAAGCAAGATAAATCCATAAATAAAAGGCAATAAACTATGTTTGCAAATAAAACAATTATGCACAAAAACAGTCTAGTGTTTCTGTGTGGGGATATTCGGCTTCCACAGACAGAACTGTGCTATCATTGCTGTGGTCAGAGTAGAAGTAGGAAAAAAGAGCATTTCCTGTTCAGTTCCATCAACTGAGTTGATGCATCAAAATAAAACATAGCATGGCTATTTGGCTCTGGGTTAGCATGAGATGGTACCCTAACCATTACAAACCATGTTTTGATCTGCCAGTGGGACCCAATTGATTATGGCTTAGGCAAGGGTTAATGATTTATGATTATGGTTGATGTTTAATTGGACAACTGATAATGTTTAAACTAATCCAATCCTAACCCAACAGTTGATTCCAGGACTAGTATAATTTCATGCCAATTATGAGGAATATTGGGGTATGAATGCACACACTTATGTTCATATGCTTATGTGAGTACCATGACAATGGGTCAACTCTGGATTGGTAAAGGTAAAGTTTTCCCTGTCCAGTTGTGTCTGATTCTAGGGCATTGTGCTCATCTCCATTTCTTGGTTGAGGGAGCCAGCATTGTCGATAATGTTAAAATAAGTTACATATCTTTAGTGTAATTTGATAAATGCTGAATACCATGTTTGAAATTTTGGAAAACCGTGTTTTTTTCACATGATGTTCAGTTGGATATATTGCAAAAATAGTTTCTGGATTAAACTCTAACTGTTCAATTGCTTATGCCCAGTTTCTAGGTTTAAGAACTTTGGCTTAAAAAAATGAAATGGTTCAGCAATAAATTCTTTGACATTATAATACAGAAAAGTTTAAGAGTCTGCCGCATTAAGCTAAAGGTCTAATCTCATTCTGCAGCCTGCTTCCTATTGCAACGAGGCAGTTGGCTCTTCAAACCAGGCAAACATCAAGGCCAAAGAAAGTTGATTCCTTCAGTACTTTTCAGTTCTGAGCTAACCCAAAGCAATGCCACTTACTCAGGCAAAGATATATCAGTTATTCTCCAAATTCTTTGAGAATGTAAAGGACTACAGAGGATGCGCTAATAATGTAAAATCGGCAGAGCTGCATAACACACTGTTGTAACCAGATTTTGTAGGGTTTTGTTCTTTTTTGGGGGGGAAGGAATTTAATTTTTTTAAAGCCTACATTAGAGTTTACAAAACACATTTACATATTTCCTGCCATGAGAAATCTGCCCCATTAATTTTAGCAATCCCACTGTTGGAATTTGGCAGAGTTGTTCAAGTTGGCTGCAGCATCTGCAAAAATTCGCCACTATTGCAAAGATCCAGGCCATACTTTTTTTGCTATGCAGTAGAAGAACCCAAAACATTTCTACAATTAATTGTTTTCTACATAAAATGGCAGCGCAGAACTGAAATATGTTTATTTATTTATTAAGAAAATGTATATGGCCACCCAACACACTCATGGTAACTCCAGGTGGCTTACAGAAATAAAATCCCAAATACAAAACCCAATAAGCCTCTATCCCCCTGGCAACTAACTACTTGATGGGCTCCATATCACCCTAAAATCCTCAGGCTTTTTGGCAAAACTATTTCTTCAGGGCCTTTTGAAAGATGTCAAGATGGGGTCCAACCTGATTTCTGCAGGAATGATGTTCTACAAAAAGGGAACACCACAGAGAAAGATCTTCTTCTTGATCTCACTAGTTGGATTTCCTTAAGAGAGGGACCAGTAACATACCATATACCCAGGGGTGGGTTCCACTTACCTTTGCCACCAGTTTGCATCACGCGTTCCCCCATGCAATTTGGCTTCCGTGCATGCTCAGTAGCTGGAATTTGTCCGAAACACAGCTGAGGAGCTGATCAGCTGTGCTTCGGGGGAAGGAATAAAGGTCAGTTTAAACCCGGGAGCAGGTGGGAGGGCCCTTTTACAATCAGCAGAACAAGAAAAACCTTCAAAAAAGTAAAAAAAAAATGCAAAAAATCCCCCCCAAAAAATGGCGGCGCCCGCGGCGCTGGTGCCGGTCCAGTTCAGTGACATCACCAGCAGGTCCCTACCAGTTCGGGCAATCCGGTCCGAACCGGGAGGAACCCACCCCTGCATATACCCTCACTGCTCTGGTGGATCAGGTAGATATAACTGATGGGGAAGAACAAGAAAAATATAACTGGGGAAATACAAGAAGAAACCTTAACTAAAATCTATGTTTACAACTGTAATACTATTGGCCCAAGTAAACTAATTTCTAATGAACTGACCACTGCCATCCACAGGGAGCATCAAGATGACAGTTGTGGCAATGCAATTAAAGCTGTGTTCCTTTTGTATGCATATTAATGCTGCGCACACACAAACACATAGGGGAGGAATTTCAATTATACTGCTATAACAGTGGTCCTGATTCTTTTGCCAGGGCTCCCTTCCTCCCTCAACATTGCTGAACCTGACTGCATATGATTGTTGTTTACTGATATTCCTAAGAAATGGTAAATCTATCCAGGGAAGTAGTATCCTTCCTTCCTTAATGATTCTGATAACTCTAGACAATGCTAGATGATCTCATATACATGTATCTATGTGAGTCTGTATATATAATCTAGCTTGTCTGAATCTGCCTGGCCTATTGATCTTTCTTAACGTACTTCAAAGCTGTCCAAGGAATAGCAAGTGTTGAAACATGTAAATGTGCTAATGCTAGTATAAAAGGGTGGAGTTTGAACTGTGACTCTGCAATTCATATGTCATGATTTGTATATTATTGTGACTCTGCTAAGCACGTATTTTTATAGCAAAATTTCCACTAAATATACAGCTAAATCTGTTGTTATTGTTGCCTTTGTTTTATTCAATGAATCCAAAAATAAAACAATGGCCAAAAAAAAGGGATAACAAAAGGAGCAAAACAGCTAAGTCTGTTGTTGCCCTAAACTTGCAAAAACTAGCTTCATAAATTCTTCATCTGGAGGCGTATATGGAATTTAATTTCTCTTCCCCCAAACTTCCCTCAGATCTCTTGCAACCACATGAGCTGTAATTATTAGTTTATACGGAATACACATTAAATTAAAAGCAATATTCTACTTCTTTAATTGCAAGTTTATGTTCTTTGTGTTTATTGCATAAGTCTAATCACTCACTGTAATTAATAAAGCCGAGCTGTTCTCAGTGGAGTTGAAAAATAACTAGGTTTATTTCACCCTATATTGAGATTTTTGTCTCATCAACCAAATTAATAATAACCCTTTGGAAGAGATGACAAAGTTATAACTTAATATGAATTAAACTCCTCATGAAGGAACCAAGGAATCTGGTTCTGATTTTGTGTCGCTGGAATCACCCAGAGTAGCCTAAGCAAAATAGTCAGGAATGGTAAAAGTGACTCTACCTTCAACCATCACGTAATATAGAACCGTGTCTGCCACAGTCTGTAGACACTAGTACAGGGGTCCTCAAACTTGGCAACTTTAAGACTTGTGGACTTCAACTTCCAGAATTCTCCAGCCAGCTTTGGAGTTTGGAATTCTGGGAGTTGAAGTCCACAAGTCTTAAAGTTGCCAAGTTTGAAGACCTCTGCACTAGTAGAATCTTGGTGACTGCACCATCAACAACATCATGAAGTAAGCATCTTAAATTGACCCCATGGCAAAAATCATGTTTTTGATTTTTGGGGAAACATTAGTTTAAAGGGAAGAGCTTCATACAGTTTTAAGCTGCTTCCACTGTAGGTTGGGAATATAATGAAGGCAACATTAGGAGGATATGTCATTTAAAAGTTCAAAGCACATATTCATGTTATAGTCAGAGGGATGTGCAGATGACCCAGCAAATTTTATCTGTTTTTTTTCTTACTGCAAACTGCTTTCATGTTGAAAAGCTCTATACAAAAATTGATGGATGAAAAAATCGGAAGTACAATGAAAGATACATCTTCAATAAAATATTGTGTGAAGAATCACACTGCTAAGTATATATTTTGTAAAAACAAAACAACAGATTATAGAATCAATAAATGTAAAGAGATCATCTAGATCAGTCACTTGCCCAGTGAAGGAATCTTTGCAAGTAGAAAGTAAAACAATACAATTCATTCTACTATCTTACAGTTCTAGTAATCTGCTATGACAGGTGTAGCAAACTGTAGGACTCTAGATACTGCTGATCTATGAATTATAGCACCACTACTACTGTTGGCTGGACACTATAAAGCAGGGATGTCAAACTCCTGGACCGTGGGCTGGATGTGTCACGCGCTGGCCACACTCACACCCGGTTTAGCAAAGGGGGGAAAATGTCCCAATATGTCATGTGACGCCACCGTGACAACGTGAGTTTGACACCCCTGCTATAAAGGATGACACTGGAATGACCAGGGCAGGAGGCAGTGCGAGAGGGCCATGGGGAGTGCTGATTCATAGAATGGCCTAGGGCCGTGGTGGCGAACCTATGGCACGCGTGCCAGAGCTGGCACGCGGAGCCATAGAAGCCGGCACGCGAGGGTTCCCACCGGCAAACCGGAAGTGCGAAAAAAACGCACTTCCGGTTTGCCGGTGTGCTGTTTTTTGCACTCCGGAGGGTTCAGGGAAGCTCCCTGAAGCTCCGGAATGCAAAAAACTACAAAACGGACAAATCGGAAGTGCACTTTTTCGCACTTCCGGTTTGTCCGTTTTGTAGTTTTTTGCATTCCGGAGCTTCAGGGAGCTTCCCTGAACCCTCCGGAGTGCAAAAAACAGCATACCGGCAAACCGGAAGTGCGTTTTTTCGCACTTCCGGTTTGCCGGTTTCATCGTTCTAGGCTCCGTTTCGTCGTTCCAGGCTCCGGTAAGTGGGCCTGTGCGGGGGTGGGGGTGTGTGCGCATGCGCAGGGGGCAGCGGGGGGGTGTTGTGCGCATGCGTGGGGGGGGGAGGGAATGGGTGTTGGCACGCGAGCGCGCGCAAGTGCGCCCCCCCCTTTTTCGGCACGCGAGCCGAAAAAGGTTCGCCACCACTGGCCTAGGGTCTGGCATAACTGAATGGCTGACAATGACAATGAGAAAGGTTGAGAGGTGAGGAACACTGAGAATTGTAGCTCAACATCTGAACTGAATAAGTTGTCTGTCTTTATTGTAGCAGATTGGAAGTAATAACACTCTATTGCACCACAGCCAAGGGCAATGCACAAATCTGTACTGAAAGCAAAAATACTCATTGTGACTCAGGGAAAAGATAAACATTTTCATAGTAACTGTGTTTGCTTTTCCTGGGAATACTGCTAGGCAATCTGCAACCACACCCAATTCTTTGGCTCATAAATTATATACAGTAGAACATTGTGTTGCACGCAGATGTAGCTGGACTGGTCTACAGCTGGATTGAGACAATCATATATAGCATCAAGTGAACATCAAGTGCACATTGAGTATTGCCCTAGAGCTTGCAATCTGTGGTCTGGATGCCTGGGATAGGATTGCATAAGTGCTATATTTGTTAATTGTGGTGATGTCCAGACCTGTCTCTTACCAAATAAGCTCCTCACTATTTTCTTTAAGGCAGAAACTATTAGATAGAGACAGATTCCAATTTAAGTATTGTTTGCAACTATAACAGAATCCAATATGCTTGGCACCAGCAGGTGGTTATTTTGATGTCTTTTGACATGGTACTTTGGGTTCCGTATTGTATTATCAAAGTAAAACCTTGATTCTTCACATTTCCAATTAGTGGCCTTCAGAAACAACAAACCATATTGTTTTACTGGAAAGAGGAAACCAAGTTGTGCCAAGTACATCCAGAAAGCTTGGAATCAACTGAGGAGGAGGAGAACTTTACCCTGTGAAGCTGGTAGAGGATTGCAGCAGAAAAGACAGGGAGACAAGGACAGGAGGGACGAAGTAACGGAAAGCCTGGCCATTGAGGTAGCTCTTGAGATGGTGGTAATGGTTTGCCTCAGGGCCAATTCCAGCTGGCAGTTGGATTGTAGGGAACTCTTCTCAGTGACCTCTATCTTCCCCTAACCAAGGTGCCTGGACACATATGGCACCAAGCTAACTTGCATAGCTTTAAAAGTTGATTACATAAATAGATGAATGACAGATCTATCAAGGCTGAGTTCTGAGATTCACTATTATAGGTAGTCCTTGCTGAACAACCACTCGTTTGGAGATTGTTCAAACTTACAATAGCACTGAACAAGGAATATTTACAATAGTTCTTTGTAGTTGTGGCTGTCACAGAATCCTCATGGTCACATGGTCATGATTTGGGCACTTGGTAAATAGCTCACAATTACAACTTCACAATGTCCTATGAACATGCGATTGCCATTTGCAACCTTCACTGCTGGCTTCCAGCAAGCAAAGTCAGTGGGGAAGCTGGCAAAATATCTAGCAATCATGGGATTGTGGGATGCTGTAACTATGTGAAATTTAACCTAACAACAACTGGGACTGCTGGAATTGTCATCCTACATCAGAGCTGTCACGTGACATTGTGCCTTACAATTGTGTTGCTTACCAACAGGGTTCTCGGTCCCAATTACTGTTGGTAAGCAAGGACTAACTGTATTTCCAGGTCAACACCAAGTCTTTAAACTGAAAGGGGCAGGCAAAGAACCCTGAAATAAGATACTCAGTTGAGGATTCATGCACTGTAGAAAATGGAAATGTTGCTTAAATTAACCTCTTAAAACCACTGAAATTAAAATGAGAAAGAACATGGGCTCATAAAGTTCATCGCCTTCACTGCCTATGCACTAATGCTTGGAGTGATGAAAAATAAATAAGATGAACCTGAGCTCTTAATACAAAAAGCAAATATGATTTATCAAGACCTGGTGGGACATCTGTCATGACTGGAATACAGTAACTGAAGGGTACAGAAAGAAATGGAATAGTACCATATGTTACAAATGTCAAAATAAATACTGGAAAGTAGGAATTATTCTGAATTTTCAGTCTTGGATTATAAATATATGCTTGTTTTCTTTTTTTATGAGGTGGCACTCTTTCCTCACAGTTGAAAGACTGCCTGTGGTCAAGGTTCAATAGGTTATTTGAAAACTTCAGCTGAATTTATGTTATGCATATGGACATTGTTCCTTGTAGTCATATATTTGTTTTGTTTTTGTTTCCTTATTCTTTAATTTTTGCATAAAAATATATGTCCCTTAGAAGACATATATCATCCTCATCCTCATCCTCATCCTCATCCTCATCATCATCATTCTAGCCATTGTCTATCCACTGCAGGATGAAGGCCTCTTCCGTATGTTTCCAACCAATACAGTCCTAAACTTTCTTTTGTCAATTGGGCAATACTTGCTGATGTCATACATCCATCTTGATTTAGGTCTCTTTTGTGGACGCTTTTCTTTATATTTGATTCTATTTTTTTCATTATTTCACTTGAAAAAATATTTCTGTGGAGAAATGCAAGTGAATGAACTTAGTAATACTGTAGGGAACATTTTGGTTAAGATAAATGGTGCTAATAATGAAAAAAAACCTTGTTGGTGTCTACTACCACCCACGCAACCAAAGAGAAGTTGTAGATGATACCTTCCAAAAGGAAACAGCAGATCTCTGATTGTTTTTAACTTTGCATTTTTAATGGATTATTCTAAGCTGCTCAAAGTCATCATATGAGATAGGCAGCCATGTAAGTCCTGTATATAAATAAAACTCATAGTTATGGGAGATTTTAATTAACCTAATATCTGGCATAACAGATATCAGATCTTAATTCAAAACAATTACAGTTTGGATTCTGTTGCAGTGAAAGCTAACAGGAAATCAACTCATGATGAGTTCCTCAGGAAGAGATACTAAAAACACAACTCAAAAGAAATCCAGTGAGGAAAAAATGGATAGCATCAGAAAAATTCAATAAAAATTGAAGACTTGAAAACAAAAAAGGAACATTTACAGGAAATGGAAATAGAGTCAGGCCATTAAGGAAACATACAGAGATTGGAGGTACTATAGCAAGGGAAGCAAAAATAAAAAGGTTTTCTTTCAATATATTCAAAAGAAAAAGATAGTGAAGATGGGAAAATGCTAACAGATAAAAAAGGAATTGTAGAACTATTCAATTCCTTATTTCCAGACCTTTGGAAATATGGTGAAGTAGATAGATAGGGATTAATAGCGAGATGGTCAGATCACTTATAATTATTTATATAATTTATTATCAAAATAATGGTTATAGTCAGATAATACCTAGGAAATATAAATTTATTTATTTTATTTATAGATCTACCCAACTCAAACAGTGTGACTCCAGGTGATATTCAGCAAATAAATAAAGAATACCCCCATAACCACAGAACATTTTTTAAAACCTACTCAATTTATAAAATATATTTATATTTATATTTCTAAAATATAAAATGGTGACTGAACTGGATAATTAATGAAAAGGGGGCTACATTCAATTAGACCCAAATGCGGAGGGAAACACTGGGGTTTAAAGGGCTTTCCTAAAGGAAAACAGAATTTGGACCTGAACTGGAACATCGCAGCAGCACCAGCAGATTGTTCCAGAGCAGGGGTCTCCAATCTTGGCAACTTTAAGACTTCTGGACTTCAAATCCCAGAATTCCTCAGCCAGTGCTGAGGAATTCTGGGATTTTAACGGTGATAAGAACGCAAATGGCGGTGTCCCGGCGGCCGGGGAAAGCGGGCGGGGGAAGCCCCGTGCCGCGAACACCACCAGCTTCTTCGGCTCTGCGGCGACGAACAGGCAAGACCGCTGCTGCCCCTCTCACTGCCCTCCCTCCTTGCCTGGCAGGAGGAGCCAGGCGAGGCAGGAGGCAGAGGGGTGTGCAGGGCAAATTCAAATTTAAAAAGCAGGACTTTTTTGAAACGCCGCGGGACGCGGGACAAATGATTCAAAAGCGGGACTGTCCTGCCAAAAGCGGGACGTCTGGTCACCTTACCTATGGGAGCACGTGAAACAGGCAAATATTTTTGGGAGAAGCTAGTCCAATGCCACATAGGACTTTAACGGTGATAATCAGCACTTTGAACTGCACCCAGAAGCCTCATTTTTAAATGATCAAGGCCGAGAAACACTGCTCTAAGAGCTAATTCCTATTTTATTCATTTATTGAAAATTTTCAGTTTTCCTCTGGGGGACAAGTGTTTTTCATCTGTCAGAGCTTTTGGAAACAGGATCCAAACTCCTGTCTTTCTGAATGATGTTACACGGTTTGAAAAGAAATAAAATGCAAGTCTTGCAGCTTTGTAATGTCTTGGCACCAGTAGTGAAATAGCTGAGAAATTTAGCTTCTATACACTGTTCTGCTTGATTTTATTTTCCTCATATCAGCAGCGATATCATGAAAATATATAAACTTTGCAATGCTTTATAAGCCTGTTTATGGCAGGGTTAGACCAAGAGATTGATAAAGATCCTGCAGAAATTCAGCTGCTGTTGGTGCACTATTAATAGCATAGCAGCTGGTGTTTCTGGTTTGATTATCAGTCTGAGGACCATTAAACTTTGGGAAGCCAATGAAATTCTATCCAACAATATCTAACATTAGTCTGTTACAGTTTTACACAAAGCCAGATTGGAGCTATTAAAGCTCCTTTTCATTTATCTGTATTAAGCTGCAAATTACTCTGCAGATGTGGCTGAATGTATAACATCCAAGGAAAAATGTTCTCCATTTCAACACACAAAGCAATGTTGTATTTCTTTATTAATGAAGTGGGGATATTATAACACAGTGTGCTACAGCATTCCCTTTTTGCAAAGAAACACAGCAACACCTTCACATATTGGACAGCTATAGCTGCCCTACACAAAATCAGAGTATTGATGCATCTGACTTAATGCAGAGACTGAATGGTCCTCCCAGATGCCATACAGCTGTCCTATTCCATACTACAGTATATTAAAATGCCAAAGATTCATAAATATGTAGGTGGGACTGACGGTAAATAGCAATGAAACAAGTACCACACATCAGGCATTGGGATGTAAATACATAGAAGCAGGTTTTTCATCATGTGATCACAGTGTTATATTTGTGGCCTTGTAGTTCATTGCAAACATGAGTCATTTTTCCTTCATTATCCTAAAGTCTCTCTCTTGTAAGTATTTATCTCAGAGTCATGACACTAATAAATGAAGCTAGTTTCATGGTGCAGACAAAGCTGCTGTAATCGAAGATATTACCTGGCACCTGAGCACTAAAACTAGCATTTTGATAAATCAAACAGAATTTTCTTGAAAAACTTAAACCTAGAATTAGAATTAAAATGGGTTTGTTATAGTTACCTCAGAGCAGGGGTGGGTTCCAACTTACCTCACTGCCAGTTCGCTCCCTCCTGTGCCGCGCGCGCACATGTGCAGTAACAAAAAATCTGAAAAAAATAAAAAAAACCCACAAAGCCAAAAAAAGATGGTGACCGCATGCACAGTGCCGGAACTCGGCTTCTGCGCATTCTCAGAAGGAAAAAAAATATTTAAAAAATAATAATAAAAAAGCTGGCGGCGCCCATGGACCGGCACCGACCGATCTGGTTCAGTGATGTCTTCATGACATCACCAGTAGGTCGCTACCAGTTCAGGCGAACTGGTCCGAACTAGGAAGAACCCACCCCTGCCTCAGAGGCAGGAATGGTTAGAGAAACAAGAATATGTGTATGTTAAACATTCAACAATAAGAGAAGGGAAGGGAAGGGAAGGGAAGAATAACAGAGTTGGAAGGGACCTTGGAGGTCTTCTAGTCCAACCCCCTGCTCAGGCAGGAGACCCTATAGCAGGGGTGGCCAAACTTTGCTGTACGCCGCCCTGAGTCCCTTGGTAGTTGGGCGGCATATAAGAAAACCAAAATAAATAAATAAATAAACTATGGTTCTTTGAGGACCTGTGGACTTCAACTCTCAGAATTCCTGAGCCAGCCATGCATGCATGGCTGGCTCAGGAATTCTGGGAGTTGAAGTCCACAGGTCCTCAAAGAACCATAGTTTGGCCACCCCTGCCCTATAGTATACCATTTCAGACAAATGGCTGTCCAGTCTCTTCTTAAAAGCCTCCAGTGATGGCGCACCCACAACTTCTGGAGGCAAGTCGTTCTACTTGTTAACTGTTCTCACTTATAACTGAGGGCCTCCATTATTTTCCATAGCACTAATTAAAACTTGGAATCTTCAGGAAGATGTCAGAAATCCAAGAACTTAGAACAGAGATTTGTTTGCATCAGGAAGTCTTAAGTTTCTATAGATATATAGGTAAAGTGTTTAGTCAAGAAATAATGCCAAAATGTAATCCTACATTTCCTCTTTTTCTTTATTTTGTTTGGCCACTCATGAACCACCAATTCTTTCTTTCCAAACAATATATTTCATCATGTTTCTATGGGGTACACTATGAACATTTCCTACAACCAGCCTTTTTCAGGAGTATCAGACTCCATCCCAGGGATTTACAAGTGTCAGCTCTGTCAAACTATTTTTTTAAGTTCTCCAAATTATCCCAGTGTGCTAGAATTATCTCATTCCTTGCCTCTCATACTACAGAATATTTAAGCCAGTGCTAAAAAGGGCTGTTCTTGCATTCATGACATCATTCATGATAATGAAAATATAATCTCTAGACTACCAAATAGTCCGCACTTGTCAGATGCTTGTAAAAACACATTCTGATGTTTTCTTCTATCTAATCAATTAATGTTATGAGTAAAGAAAATCCAATCCATTGAAGTCAAAAGGAGAACTTTTATCATCTCAACCATAATACTATTTTGATTAATGAGGTATTAATCTGTTTGCTTTAATTTGCTATATCATGAAGGGCAATCCCTATACAATGCCTTCTAAATTCTATACTACCTATCTCTATAGACTGAACTACTTATTAAGAAAAATACAGATTCATACTGACTTCATAACCCAGCTGTAACTGTTGAATGTGACTTCAGATAGATAGTCCAAAGAGGCCATATATGGTATATAATGTGAGCTGAGGTAAAAAGTCAGAATTACCTGGAGAAAAATTGCTTCATAAAAAGTATTTCTCTAGGTCAGCTTGTCTCATCCTAACACACACAGAGAGAGAAACACTTGTTCTCACACAAAAGTTTGCTCTCTTACACACACAAGCATGTAAGGGAAGAAGGTGCCTTTGACTATTCAAGATTTGCTTGTAATGAACAGAAGCAAGGAGATGAGATAGAAAGGGATGGGAAAACTCATTTAAAAGGGGACCTAATTCTGCCAGATTGGTACCAATAAATCACAGAGAAGTTTGCAAGTAAAAGTTGCTTAGTATTCTAACTGGGGGAAACCATGACCATTATTGTTTGAACAATAATGTTCTATGCATCACTGAACAATGTTCGGTGAAGAGCAAGAGAAATTTGAATGTGGCAGAGACACCACCTTATAGCAGGCAGTGACATTAAGTGTTGAAAGTACTGACCTTTTGTAGTTATAGGTTGCTTCTGTTTCCACTATCCAAAGCACGACCATTTCATTTCCTTGATTACTGTGTAGTGTTAAAAAACATGAGCAATGTGCTTGGTAAGGCTTTCTGGGATCAAGGGTTTCTGATCAGAGAAGCCTCCCTAATGATTTCCCAGACAAATTACACATACCAAGAGCTGCTTTAGATAATTTGTTGAGATTGTAGCTATGTGTGCACAGTTACAAATTAAAACTAAAGTCTCCCTTGAGTCAAGTTTAACTCCTGCTGTTTCTTAGCAACAATATGCATGTGTCCTATTATGCTTTTTTAAAAGATATTTTTAAACTTCCCAGTCTCATTTCTAAGTAGTAACCAGGCCCAATCCTACTTAGGTTTTTCAAGATCAGTCATGATTAGGTATGTTTTCCTACTTGCTGTGATAAAGTAGCCTAAAAGTGAGTAGTCAAGATATGGCCTGTGGAAATACAGTCTATGAACGTAGTGAAACAGAGATAGGGAAGATCAAGATGGAGTTGGAGTTGTATGTTCAGTTTCTTATACACAGGAGGAAACTCACTCAGAGAACAGCCTCCAGAAAAACCAGAAAAAGAAAGGACAGAAGACAAGCAGAGTCAAGGTCTGGCAATTAAGAATTCTATAAATAAGTTACCACTGTCTTTATAGAGTAGCATTGTTCTAGTAACTTTGCTCAAGGAAAGGGGATTAGCCTGCTCTGGATGGTGGAGACAAAAGCAATCAACCTCTGACCCCACCCAAAGAAAGTTGAACCAGATCCAGTCTATCATCCTTCAACAGGTTCCTTCTGATCAACTCTGTCAGGTTCATCTGTCTACAACTAAGCATTCCTTTGTCTCTGTTTGATGCTCCATCTTCAGATATGGTGTTTTGAAAGATTGGGTGCACAAGGTTCTTCATTTGGTTCAAAGACTGCAAGTTCAAAGGTAAGAATTGTGAGGTGTGCGATTACCGCAACATCATTGATGTGGGTCTGATTTTTAGGACACCTCATCCTGCTTCTTTATCATGTCTGAATAGGATTTTGACAAGAAGGCAGCAAGAGTTATATACATTAAAAGGAAGAAAGGGGGGCAGTGATCACTGAAAGAATAGAATAGAATAGAATAGAATAGAATAGAATAGAATAGAATAGAATAGAATAGAATAGAATAGAATAGAATAGAATAGAATAGAATAGGTTAGGTTTATTGGCCTAGTGTGATTGGACACACAAGGAATTTGTCTCTGGCGCATAAGCTCTCAGTGTACAAACAAACAACAAAGGGATAGATCATTAGTCATAAGTCATAGTTACAATCATTAATCATAAGAAACAAACAACAAGTGATAAACCATAAGATACCAATAGGAGAAGATAATAGTAGGAAAGATAAGAAGATGAGGAAGAATGAGAAGATGAGAAGAATAATAGCAATATAGCCTACTACATGGGTAAAATATCTTTAGGCCTAAGACAGTGCTGTGTGAATTAAATGTTTAGCAGAGTCATGGCATTGGGGGGGGGGGGGGAACTGTCTTTGTGCCTAGTTGTTTTGGCATTCAGTACCCTATAGCGTTGTCCTGAGGGGAAAAGTTAGAGATAGAGTTAAAGACAGAGCCCCATACAAGATAAATACTCTGTGAGGACACAGATTATGTCATGGCCAAATGCCTCATATCTGGCAGTGCTTATTTCTCTTTTGTGCATACTCTTTCCTATTTCTCAATATTATCATCTAGCATTCTAGAGATGCCCTATATTCAGTCAGTCAGTCAGTCAATCAATCAATCAATTAATCAATCAATCAATTTATATAACTGTCCCTCCCACAACAGTGACTGTGAGCCATTCACAAACTTTTTTAAAAATAATAATAATCACAAAATTTGCCAACTCACAATACCAATTTCGAAGGGCAAAATTATCATATCATTCTTCTCTTGAATACCGTATTTTTCGGAGTATAAGACGCACCTTTTTACCCTCAAAAAGAGGGTGAAAATTTGGGTGTGTCTTATACACCGAATATAGCCCCACCCAGCCACCCCCACCCTTTGGCCTCTGCCTGCCAACAATTTACCTCTTTGCAGCAAACAGAACAGAAACAGAAGCCTTATTAGCACACTAAGAGATTACTTGCCTCCTGACCTACAGCTAACAGGCTTGCAAGCCACGTGGTAAAATGAAACTAACTATGGTGGCTGTAATGACACAAAATGCTGGGAGATAAACTGCTGGCAATGTTACACTGCTGAAATTGCAAGAAAGTAAGCTATAGCTGCTGTGGCCTAGAGGTAGAGCTCTTGCCTCACAGTCAGGAGGTTGTGAGTTCTATCCTAGGTAGAGGCAGATTCTGTTAATATGTTATTTTGTTAAATGTTTGTAGCGTGTTCAAATTGTAAGACTTATTTTTTAAAGACTGCTTTATTGTTGTTCTAGACAACTTAACAAAATGAAGCTTTTTAAAATAAATTCTTGCTCTGAAGAGGCCCAGTGCTATTGTATCTTCTTTTAAATAGCAGAAAGCCTTCCAGAAAGCCACATCAATTTTAAAGATCTGTAAAAGTATAATAGCAATAGCACTTAGACTTATATACCGCTTCATAGTGCTTTACAGCCCTCTCTAAGCGGTTTACAGAGTTCAGCATATTGCCCCCAACAATCTGGGTCCTCATTTTACCGACCTCAGAAGGATGGAAGGCTGAGTCAACCTTGAGCCGGTGAGATTTGAACAGCTGAACTGCTAAACTAGCAGTAGCCTGCAGTGCTGCATTTAACCACTGCGCCACCTTGGCTAATCTGAAATGTCCTGTTTTAGTATTAAGTATTAGTATTAAAATAAGGCAGCTGAATTAAACCCTGACTTAGTCATGTTTGGAGTAGATCTATTTAAATAATTGGGAGGATTATAAGTGTGTAATAAGTGTGATTACATTTAAGAAAACTTTCTGGGATTAATATACTGCCAAAATGTACATTTCTCCAATTCTTTGCTATTTCTATGGGTCAAGCACACATGCACAGAAATACACAGCAAACAGTGTATATCATCTGTGCTGTTTGTTGTTTGCTAAATTGCTGGGAGGCAGAGGCCTTTTTTCCTTGTTTTCCTCCCCCAAAACTAAGGTGCGTCTTATACTTCGGCGTGTCTTATACTCCGAAAAATACGGTATATCTCATACCTGTGATGGTGAATCTATGGCACGTGTGCCACAGGTGGCATGCAGAACCATATCAGAGGGCACATGAGGTGTTGCCCTATGTCAGCTCCAGCGCACATGCACGTGCTGGCCAGCTGATTTTTGGGCTTCTTTTTGGCCGTTTTCGCTCTCCCCAGGCTTCAGGGAAGCCTCCTGAAGCCGGGGGACGGCAAAAAATGGCCCAATGGACCAACCAGAAGTTGGTCCATTTTTTGCCGTCCCCAGGCTTCAGGAGTCCATTGTGAGGCCTGTGCGCATGCGTGGGGGGCAGCAGGGGAGAGTGCGCATGCGCAGGGGTTGTGCATATGCATGGGGGGCATGGGTGTGGGCGTGCACACACTAGCGTGCATGCACACGCCCTTTTGGCACGCGAACCAAAAAAGGTTCGCCATCACTGTCCTATACCATCAATATGGTTATAGTGTTAAGTTGCTTACAGCAGCCATGTTGATCAAACAAGCTGATTACCTAGTATTCATGAAAAAAAATATAATTCTCAATTTTTCTTCAGTATCATGAATCCCCCATACTTAAAGCTTAGGCCAGCCTAGCCAATTTGGTGTATCTGAATATCTAGGACAATTATTGCCAGACTTTCCAGGGTTTCATCTGGAAGACTATTCGAGGCTGTTCAACATATTTTAACAATCTAGATGCACAATCATTTTACATTATTGCCTCTGTTAACCCAAGAGCAGTCTGAATTTACAGACTTTTCTCACTTCATTTTTTCTTCAAAAAGCCATGCTGCCTGGGAGCTATCCTGAAAAGAGGCTCACATATCACACTAACATCCTTAGCATGACAAAAGCGAAGTGTAACTGCACTGAAATAGAAAAAGATCGATAAACCACACTGGAAACACTTATTAATTAACTTTTTAAGGGAAAGTTATTTATAATGGTTAAATGGACAGGGAAGTAATTCTAGTTCAGAATCTCTGATTATCTGAATTGCTCAATTAACTTCTTTTCTTCTCTTGAGAAGATTTGACAAGTTCCATTCAAAGTGAATAACTCTGGAATGGGAACAACCACCCCACTTTGTCTTAAAATATGTTCTTAAATTCACAAATAATGAGTTTTCCCCCGTCTTTCTCCTTTTCCTTTCCTTTCCCCCTCTTCTTTCTCTCACTACAAAAACAATGTTACAAAAAGTGTTCAGGTGTTCCTTGATTAAATAGTAAAATATCAGCATTCATTGACATGGCTTTTATCTGAGTGAGTCAAAAAGTAATTCCATTTTCTTTAGGACAGGTATAATTACCAAACACAGGAACATGTAGCATACGTCAAAATGAAGCTGGTCCTCTGTGGATCACATCCCTACTTCTCAACATAGTCACCGTTTCTCTCAATAGCAATGTTCCACCTTCGAATGAGAGCATGTATCCCTGTCTCGAAAAATTTTGTTGACTGTTCTTTGAGCCACTTCTTCACTGCAGTTTTCACTTCCACGTCACTGGAATAATAATCCTCCATACTCACCACATTTAGCGCCTTCAGACTATCATCTCTTCGGCCCCATGAAAGAAGGTTTGAGAGGGAAACATTATTCCAGTGACAAATAATGTTTCTTTCTTTTATCTTGCCCTTTCCATTTTATTCTCAATGGGTTATGATCCGCCCAAGCATTAGGAAGTATTTCTAATTCTATTGTTTAATTCATTAATTTCAGATTCACCCAGGCCATGTCAATTCTGGACCAAGTTTTGTGTGGGTGGGAAAAAAAGGTAAATTGCCTACCCTCCGGATTTAAATAACACCATCCGTCTACCAATTCAAATTCTTGTCTAATTTCGTTGAATGATCCCAGTAGTTGTCGCCTCATCTTTTTCCTATTGTTACTTTTATAATCTTTTCTTTTATCTGCTACAGCATTAAAGTCTCCAATTATACAAATGTTTTCCCATTGTAATTCTATCAATTTAATAAGATTTTGTTTAACAAGTGTATATATTTATCGTTATAACTCTACTTTCACCAGAATATATAAAAAGATACACACACACACACACACAATTTCACTCAATGCTTCCCTCTTCTCGTCACTCTGTCACGCTTCTGGATCGGCTCGATGAGTCAATTTCTTTTGCGACTGGATCGCAGGGCTTCCTCTCGCTATCTGGGGAGATTGCCTTTCTCGTCCGATGCCTCGAGGTTTCCCCTTTCTGCCACTGCTCCCCCCCCCCCGAGATCAGCTTCACCTACGGGCCTTCAAAAATTACAAAAAACACGGCAGCAGCTCACAGAGCTCTGTTTGCTGCTCCGCACTGGCGTGACCTCAAACCCAGCTTAGTTTTGTATCTCATCCCTATGGAATCAGTGAGATGTGAGAAGTCCCATCCAAATTTTTATTTTGTCATATATATTTACATCAACACTCTAGCTATTTAGACTCTACCTAAGTTGCATCCAAAAACTATCCCAGAAAAAACAATCTGTTATCAAACAAAAATGAATCACGCATAATCCACAGAAAACTTGTCTATGGACGTTCTCGGTCATCCATGTCATGGTTGTCCCTAAAGGTGCTTTTTGAAAAGGCAACTGGACGTTTTTGCTTGAAGATGTTTTGCTTCTCACGCAAGAAGCTAAAAGATGCCTTTAAAAAAAGCACCTTTGGGATCACAGAATACTTCTTTAGCCATTGGTCATTGAAAGGATTTAGACAAAAGGATGATAGGAGATAACTCCAAACTCTCCCAGTGGAGTTTAATTTAATTAACTCCATTGTATTCTTTTGGGAGGATGGCAGATTGGTGTGTTCCTTTTTTCTTGTTTTATGTTTTCTTCTTGTTCTTCCTTTTGGCTTGTTTTATTGTACTTTTGGGAATAAATACCACATTTGAACTGTCCTCTGCATATATGCTTACACTGATACTTGATTAAACAGCAAGCGTTATTTTTTACAAATGTAGACTGAGTCATTCGCTTCACTGGGCAAGTCTGAACCATTTTGACAGGAACAACTACCAGCTTAGAAGAATAGGAATTTTTTTTTAAAAAATCTTTTATTTCTATCATAACAGTTGCATAATATATTGTTTTCCATGAAATAGAATTTGGAGGAAGAAGAAAATTATTTTACGTGCACCCTGCAGGTGCATTAAACTGATTGGGATCCCAATTAAACTGAATGCACCATCAATAAAAAGACTCCGTGTTGCTTCTCCCTGCATTAATTATCATCTTTTGATCACTTAGCAGCCAGAGTTCTCATCAAAGGCAAGGCTGGATGGTTGAAGGTCAAACCTGCACCTGTCTCTTAGGATGCATTAAGGAATTCTTCTTGCCAAAAGGGACAGCTTCTCTTGACTGGTTTCTCCTTCACTTCACATGTTGTACTTTCTAATGAAATGAGAGAAAGCCCTACTTTTCAATAGAGAAGGAAGGAGGGGAGGAGAAGAATGGAATGAAGCTTTTAAAATCTCTCAGACAGTGAGGTGGAAGAAGCAAGATGACAGGAAAGTACTGCATTTATTAACAGCTAGTAGGACTTGACAACAAGCCTTTGGGGAGGAGTAACAGCTATATTCTTGCAATCTAAGTAGTGCAACGTGATTGAATTTTTATGGAAGGCAATGAGGCCCCGGCACACTATTTTTCCCATTGTCATTCTGATACTTGCTATGCTTTCACTGGCTCTGCTTGCGACAGAAGAAAACAAAATTAGCATTAGCTTTTGTGCTCAACTGTCAGGATGGGTGGTTGGTTATATATGGGTAATTATTACAGTAAGGGTGAATTATATATAAGTTCCAACTTGTGGAAAGCTGCAGAGGCACTGAAAATGTTCTATTCAAAAGCAAATATTGTCTTTTTGCTGTCAGAAGCTTAGTGAAAGCAGCTCTTTTGGGCAGAAGGGCAAAAATGATAAAATCTCCGTGGTTCACTGCTTCACAGTCTAATCCCGTAATGGTTTTAATGTAGTGTCACAGAAGCAGGGAATTCTCTCCTCCAAAGCAGAAACCAGGATTT
Source organism: Diadophis punctatus similis (assembly GCA_023053685.1). Taxonomy (NCBI): domain Eukaryota; kingdom Metazoa; phylum Chordata; class Lepidosauria; order Squamata; family Dipsadidae; genus Diadophis; species Diadophis punctatus. Next base: position 14,094,664 of record JALIGW010000003.1, on the reverse strand, counting down.
GCAACAGGCAGATAGAGCAATGCTTTTTATTCAAGGTATTAAAATACAATCTCAAGAGTCATTTCAGCGTTTTAGATTTCTCACATATGTACTGCTTTGGTACAACATTGGCTTCAGTGGATGAAAAGGAAGGGAGGAAAAAAAATACAAGATGCTAGGAATAAAAGTGGCAAAAATGAAATTCAGATTTAATTTTCTACATCTCAGCCTTGATCCTGCACATGACTCCTTCCAGATTTTGCCATTCATATTCAAATGACTAGTTGAGGGCTAAACTTTACCAAGAGTTATAGAATCTTCATTCCAAGATGCAGAAATGGATCTCTTTAAAATATTGTTGCTTAATCCACATCTACCTTCCATTTGTTCACCAACCCTTTTCTCTTGTAAGGCTTACATTGGAATGAAGACACCTATCTTTCTGAAATGTAAAGAATGTGTAGCATTGTAGGTTGCAACACAACCATAATATTTATTTGTTGAAGTGTTTTCTTGTTGTATTGATAAATTTCATTCTCACACGTGTTCTTTCCCTCTTGATTGACATTTCATCCTTCACACCTTTGACAGACATAGAGTTTCTGTACAAATGCCCATACATCTTCTCAACTTCTTCCTTCCTATCATGTTTACACAGTTGTAATCCATTAAGTCACTTGAACTCAAATTAACTCATGCACACCTTTTGACTTTTGGCTTATGCCAGAAACGTTTTGTGTAATCTTGATTATTCCACCTGTGTGATTGTTTATAACAAAGTCATTCTGAAATCTCTTTAGTATTTAACTCATGTATCAGAACTCAAGGAAGCTGTTAATAAAGAGCTGGAATGATAAAGCTTGGTCCTCAAGCTGGTACAACTTCTGCTGTCCTGCTCTAGACTAATAACTTAAAAAAAAGGTCAAATATGAAAGATGATCTGCGCATAGCAAAGGACTGATTTTTTTTAAAGGTCCTTAGGTCATATACTAATAGGATCTTATGACAACAGCATGAATCCGTGTTGCAATTATTTAGAAAAAGAATTCCCAAACCTATCCCAGCACCAAAGAATGGGGAGGAATCTGCCAGCAATCCAGTGATGAGATTAGGGAGATTGGAAAGAGAGTCTATACCCCCAACATGCAACTTCCATACAAAACCTGACATCTGGCTACCATCAAGTTCTCCCAGAATATCACCACCATACCTCTCCCTAAGATTCATATCAAGGCTAGTGTAGTATCCACAGCCCAGCTGGGCAAACCAGAGAAACACCTCCAGACATCCTGGTTTCAATGATGAACACCAGACCCATTTTCTTCTCCAAGATGAATAGATGTGGCAACATACAGACAGATCTGGCATTCTACAAAAAAACTAACTGGAGTTCAAGTCATTCAGGGCCTTGGATTGAGGCTAGGGAGCAAAAGAGGGAGTTGAAATCAAATTTCTTTAGGAGCCGAGGTGGCGCAGTGGTTAAAAGCAGCACTGCAACCTTCAGCTGATTGCTAGTTCAGCAGTTCAGCTGTTCAAATCTCACCAGGCTCAAGGTTGACTCAGCCTTCCATCCTTCCAAGGTGGGTAAAATGAGGACCCAGATTGTTGGGGGCAATATGCTGAACTCTGTAAACCACTTAGAGAGGGCTGTAAAGCACTATGAAGCGGTATATAAGTATAAGTGCTATTGCTATTTTCCCCTATCCATGTAATGACTCCTTGTTTCAGCATCTCCTATTATTCTTCCCTTTTCCCATCACTGCTACACTCCACTGCTCATTCTTTGGCCTCCCATTAGTCTTCGTAAATACCCCTCTGCCCACATATGTAGGCCTTCTGTCAGCTTTGATTCCACAAAACCTCCAAGTGGCACACCTGAATATCTCTGATTTTTCAAGGTTGACTCAGCCTTCCATCCTTCCGAGGTCGGTAAAATGAAGACCCAGATTGTTGGGAGCAATATGCTGAACTCTGTAAACCGCTTAGAGAGGGCTGGAAAGCACTATGAAGCGGTATATAAGTAAAGTGCTATTGCTATTGCTATTGATGTTTAGCCAGAACCTTCTCCAGCACAACGGGCCATGGAGCATCTCCAGGTCCTCTTCTTTAATGAGGTCTCCTTTCCACTTGCCCTATTTCTGTGGCACTCACACATGGGGTGGGGCTGTTAGAAGAAAATTTTAATTCAGAAATAATTTTATTCATGAACTTGCTTTGAACTCCTTTTCATCATCAACATGACCTGCAAGCAGCCAAAACCAGGAGAAACTTCATTGTGAATAAAGACAATACAATGTTGAGGGGGATCACTTAAGCTTCTTTCAGCTGACAATTAACAGCCAGGCTGAAACCGATAAAACTGCATCTCTCAAAAGAATAAGCAAAGAGGTAAAATCCCTTCAAGATACAGAGCTGTCCTGAGCACACAAATGTGGCATCCGAAAGTCAGCACACAAGCACACACAAAAGGGAGGAAGATGTACACACTCAGCAAAGTAGATGCATCACCTTGTTATAACTTCAAAAAATCTCACCGAGTTTTACTCTAAGAGTTCCTTATATTTTATGCTTGGTGAAATATATAGGGCTATATGTCTTCGGACAAGCAGATATTGACCAGCTGCCTGGTCTTGAATTCATGGTTTTGCTTTTCACAGCTTCTTCTGCAGCATTGTGACTGCTACGTTATTAGTGATCTGTAAACCTCACAACATGGTTTATAATTATTCTTTCTGCAGTTAATCCTCTGAATATAAAGGTGACTCAAAATATATCCATAGTTTACAATAACCTTCAGACAATAAACTGAACAGCAATAATTTGACTGTAAAATCTAATCTTAATCTTATCATTGTTGCAGTTGTCAAGAACAGTTGCTTACTAAAACTGTTAATATTAGTGACCCATTATTTAGAAGAACCAGACAAGGATATCCACTTTCACTCTTGCTTTTTGATATTTGTGTGGAATTCTTGGCATGTACTATCAGACAAATTAGGGAGATTTAAGGAGTAGTACATAATTCAGTTGAATATAAACTGGTTTTATTTGCAGATGATATTATTCTGTTTATGTCTAAATCTCACACTACTATTCCAGTGTTGACGCAAGTGATTAATACCTCTAGTAAAATATCAAAATATTCTATTAATGGTCCAAATGGGAGTTGATGTCAATAGGTGAAAATTTAGTTATCCATCCATTTAAGGAATATCAATTCCCTATCTGTACCAAATCCATTAAATATTTAGGTATGCGTATACTGAAAAATATAACTCAGTAACATGTAATATAAATAAAATATATAAGGAGATTTCTTCAGATATGGATAGAAGGGAGTCATTAAACCTCACTCTTTGGGGAAAGGTGAATGTTCTCAAAATGAATATTATTCCCAGATTACTTTATATTTGGGGAGGAATTCTTGTTCAAATATCTGTAAAATATTTTCAAAAAATAAATTCTTATTTAGAAAAATGTATGAGGTTCTTAGATTCTAGATATATCTTTATAGAAAATGCAATTACCAGTTAATGAGGGGGATTTGGTTTTCTGAATCTGTAGCTATATCATCAAGCTTACCTGCTATTAATAATGAAGCTAACAATTTTTGTTAATTTCCCAATTGGTCAGCTTTGGAATATACATATATACAGATTCAGAAAACCAAATCCCCCCTCATTAACTGGTAATTGCATTTTCTATAAAGATATATCTAGAATCTAAGAACCTCATACATTTTTCTAAATAAGAATTTATTTACTGTCCATCCTTAGGTTGGATGGATAGTATTAGGATTTAAGTCAAAGAGAACTTTGGAAACAATTACAGCAGTTAGAATGTTATGGAATATAATATCTAAAAAAGAAGATTCCGTTCAAATTTTCAAATTTGAGCAATGTTGTAGTACACATATTTAGCATTTTTGGTTGGATTGATAATAAAAGGATCTAAACTCTAGTGTTTCTGTAAACATAGAACAGACTAATAAGGTTTGTAAGGGACCTTGGAGGTCTTCTAGTCCAACCCCCTGCCCATGGCAGGAGATCCTATATAATTCTGTACAAATGTCTGTCCAATCTCTTTCTCAAACCTCCAGTAATTAAGCACCCACAACTTCAGGAGGCAAGTCATTCTATTCTCCCTGTCAATAAATTTCTCCTTAGTTCTGGGTTGGATCTCTTTTGAATGATCTTCCACCATTACTTCTTGTCCTTCACTCAGGTCCTTTGGGGAATAAGTTGACCCCTCTTCCTTGTGACAGCCCTCAAGAACTGGAAATCTGCTATCATATCAGCCCTACTCCTTCTATGTGTTAGACCAACATATCTAGTTCCCTCAATCATTCATTATATGATTTAGCCTCAAGACGCTTTATCATCATCATCATCATCATCATCATCATCATCATCATCATCATCATCATCATCATCATCCATATATTAATAACTATATCAGTTATAAAGCTATGGAATGGAATGTCTAATAAAACAGATTTGATCTTTTTCCCATGTTAAATTGACTTTATAGGGAAATGCAACTTTTCTCCATTAAAAAATGGAGAAAAGCTGCTAATATAGAAAAACTAGATGAAAGCGGGGATATTGACTTTAGGCAATTTGATGCTAATGAGGATGAATTTTTAACATACACTGTGCTGAGAGATAAATATCCTCTCAGATGTAACTCAGTGACAATATTTACAGCTACAACATTTGTTAACAACATTGTTTGGACCAGAAGCATTTTCACTTGAGATACTGGAACAACTGGCTAAATCTTTTAAAACTAAAAAACCTACTACAAGTTTGTACAGACATTTATTATCAATAATTTGTTATTCTTGTTCTGAACAATACTTGTTCAGTATTGTGCCAATACTGGCACTTTTCATTTTCCGGCACCAAGATAAACTGTCTGCCTTCTTCCCACTCTATTAATAGGACACCCTCGGGATGGACCTTTATTCAATGCATGGTTTAATTATTCTGTCATTTTAGATTTTACACAAAGAAACACAAGGGGTGCGTTTCTAAATGCATTCATTGGGTGTAAATAATTAAAATCAATCAAATGTTAATCTACAGAACAGAATTATAACCAAATAATTTGCTTGAAGCTTGGTTATAGTTAGGTTGCCATTTTGAAGGTTTACTTGTTTTGCAGATGTAATGAAAAGAAAACAAGCGATTATGCCTTACCTAGAAAGTTTAAAATCCTACTCATCTGCTTCTTTGTTTACGTCCTCTCTATATATATTGAGTTTCAACTTGCAGACTCCCCAATCATCATAGAAAACATTCAAAAGGAAAATTGGCCAAGTTATTGATTTCCCTTGTGAATTGTACTTTTTCTCACACTTTGCTCCTCAAGCATAAGTGATGACCAACTTTACAAAGTTGTTATGAGAAAAAACATGAGGAACTGAGAAAAGCATTACCAGATTTTGAATATGTAAATGACATTCTTTTGCATAGTTTTCTGGGTGTTAAGCCCTACTGAACACAGTGGGGTTTGTTCCTGAGTAAACTTCCACAGATTGCATTGCATTGTCAACTCTATTGAAATATGGGCAAGCTTACAAACCTTCCTTTATATATCTGATCACTTTATGTACCATCTGAGCAAATACTGTTAAAAGATTAAAATAGCAATAGCAATAGCACTTAGATTTATATACCACTTCATAGTGCTTTATAGCCTCTCTACGTGGTTTACTGAGTCAGCATATTTATCAGAGTTTGTTGCAGAAAATCAAATCCAGAAGCACACACAGATAACTGATTCAGCTGGATTCATTAACTTCTTTATATACATAATAATATATATACAATACCACAAGCAGTTCTTCCAAGTAAATACAAGGCAGGAGAGAGCAGTTTAGTTTCATTTCAGTGTTCAGACAAGCAGACACAGTACAGAGTAGTTTTGCTTCAGCACAGCAGACACACCCAGACAGACAGAGATCTCTTTTAAGTTTCTGTTTCAATTCTCTGCACAAACTCAGATGTGTTTAAGCTCTCATTGGCTGACTTAGTTGCTATGCCTATTTATTGGTTGACCTTGTTACCATGGCTCTCCCAGTCATGAATATTCTAACAATATTGCCCCCAACAATCTGGTTTCTCATTTTACCAACCTCAGGAGCATGGAAGGCTGAGTCAAGCTGGTCAGGATCGAACTCCTGGCAGTGAGCAGTAAGCAGAGTTAGCCTGCAATACTGCATTCTAACCAATGTGCCACTAGGGCTCTTTAAAGAAAATAGAGGAAAAGAAAAAATGTTAACCTGTGTTTAGTAATGCTGAGCATCTCCTCATTGCTCTTACAGATCATATTGAATTAGAGGAAATATGGTAAGTCAATGTTCCTAATTCATAGGAAGTATAAATTATTCTCCATTCATTCCCTTCATTTAAGATGGTCTTCTATTGCAAATTGTGAACTTGGGCAACAGTGTCCACAAGGACATTCAAAAAAATCAGGATAGTGGCCAAGACTATGCAATCACAGCTATCATCATAACTTTTTTTTAAAAAATCTCCTGCAGGCACTTCTGGACTTTAAATTAGCAACCAGAGTTTCCCAATCAACAGAAGTCCAACACATTTGGAAGGTCCCACATTAGCAAATGATGACATCAAGTAACATTTCTAATAAACAGCAGCTGCTATGCAGGCCCAGCCTAGAAATAGGAATCCATTAATTCATCCATCCACATTCTTGTAATCTTCAGCAATAAACTGAACTAAAAATCCCACCGAGAGAAATTCAGAAGGAATTCTCCAGCATGCTGAGAATGAGCTAAAGAGAATAGAACCATGATGGCAAACCTATGGCATGCGTGCCACAGGTGGCACGCGGAGCCATATCTGAGGGCACGCGAGGCGTTGCCCTATGTTAGCTCCAGCATGCATGGGGAGGGTGAAAAATGGCCCAACAGCCCAATCACTTTTAAGGTTAGGAAACAATAGTCTTAATTAATAGGATATTTTGGTCCCTGAATATTTCGACAGTTTAGGATGAGCTTTTTACTAAACAATTATTCATACTGTGAGACTATGTTTCCTGCACTGGAGAACATATAAAGTGCTAAGAAGTTGAAGATGCTATGTAGATGCAAGCTTTTTTCTTTTTCTTCTTCACAAAACAAACACTGAAGAGAAGGGGTGTCAACATTTGGCAAACTCATAGTGCAGGGGTGTCAACTCAAGGTCCTTGGGATGGATCCGGCCTGCAGGGTATCTAGATCTGGCCTGCAGGGCCACCCTGGAAACAGTGAAGAACCGACCCATGGCACCTCTGCCAGTGAAAACGGAGCTCAGGAGGGCTCGCAAGCTCCGTTTTCACTGGCAGAGGGTTGCAGGAGGCCGTCGCAGCAGGAAACGGAACTCGGGAGCCCGTTTTCACTGGCAGAGTGCTTGGGCCACCATAGGCACCCCCGATGTGAGTGATGTTGAACTGGCCTTGCTCGCCCTGGCCACCCTCATCCCAGCCCCCCGAGGTCAAACACAACCCTGATGCGGCCCTCAATGAAAACAAGTTTAACACCCCTGCTGTAGAGCTTTTAGTGAACTCTTGAAAGCATCATTTTCAAAACTATACAAAAAAAACCCCTCTCTTTTGAATTTGTTTTCATAGCCAGTTGACTATAGTGTGAAGAAAGAGAACTTTACTGCTGTGTGATGAAGAGAAATCCACTCAAAAGAGAAGAGACTTTAAGTGAAAATTTCAGGGAAGGGATGTTGAACTTCTTTAGTGATGAAGTTACCATAGGAGGTTTTTTTTAAAGTAGCCTCTGTTTTGAAATACAAATATTTGGCAGATTTTTTGACTTCCACAGTCATCCAAGGGGTGGATGGAAGTGTCTGTTTATGTGGGGCAGGAATTATAAAATAAGCATCATGACCGCAGGATGCCCTGCGTCTTTTGTATATACTGTATGCACTGTGGGCATGAAAGGACCAAGGGAAGACATGAAGAGTGAATTCTATCCATGGCACGGTTAGGGACTCTTTTATAGTGAAGAAAAGATGTGCAACAGAAGAAGCAAGTCCACCAGTAGCACATTCTTATAATCTTCAGCAATAAACTGAACTCAAAATCCCACCGAGAGAAATTCAGAAGGAATTCTCCAGCATGCTGAGAATGAGCTAAAAAGAATAGAAAATAAAAAAGAAAACATTTGAGAATGCGCCAGGCAGTTTTCAGCATGTCATCGGTTCACACACTGTCATCAACTGACAAGTTATTGTTTGTCAGATATCAAGTGACAGATATGCTTGAGTGACTTGGTTCCAAAGCTGGCTCATTGTAATATTAAAGAAAATTTCCTCATGGATTTCTAAAGGAGGAAACGAGAGGGAAAAGACAGGCGGGAAGAACAGGCAGCGTTTCTTCTAGCAACAGCATCTCAGTGCTGTTGGCTAGATCAGATTTTGCTAGAGAAATTTATAATGAGGTATTTGATTTTGAGCATCTTATTTCTCCTAGTCAGTGCAAAATTTGTCCTACATTGCTGCAGGATTCCCTTAAGTTTATTCAATTAGAGTTTTCTACCAGGCTTTAAGAAGAAATATACGTCTGTCATGTTTCCTTTTAGGCTGTTTTTTTTATTTTGTTTTTAACTCAGCAAATGATTCTTCCCTCCCCATTATCATTCATCGGAACCCACTTCTTGTCCTCTTTGTGTCCATGCCTAATTCCATATGACAGGGCTGAAGGAAACATGTTCACCCACTATTTATTTTTTTCTGATTGAGTTCAAGAAAATATTACAGATTCCTTCAAGGCCATTTATATTCATTGTCTTGGAAGGACTATAATAATAGAACAATCATGTTTTCCTCTTCAAAATATAATCACCTTTTTATCTCAATGGCTGCACTATAATTGCTATGGAAAACTCCTGCTATCTATAATACATCAACTCAAAACCATGGCTTTAATAAACTCATTTCTATCTGTCAGCCCTCAAGTCCTCCTCTCGTCAACAGATTCAAAAGGGCACATCCTTTTGTTCACCAGGCCATCACTTTCATCAGGCCACTAAATAACCACTTAATCATATCAATGTTCCACATTCTGAATTGATTTGGATGAGCAGAATGAAGTCAACAGTGCTCAGTAAAGGACAAATATTTTTATCCAACTTTTTAATAATGTATATGGAGGACATGTATGGAGAATGAAAAGCTTTAATTCTTATCTGTTTCTTCAGTTTCTCTCTTTTTCTCTTTCTCTTTCTCTCACTCACTCGGTTTGTGTTTATGCATATAAGCAGGATCAGACCTGGTTAGCATCTATATGGACCCCGCAAAAAATACCAAGACTCTAGCTTAGACTAGAAAGTTGAAAACCCATCTCATAAGAAAGAAGAGGTGTAAGGCTTCTGTAGAATAGAATAGAATAGAATAGAATAGAATAGAATAGAATAGAATAGAATAGAATAGAATAGAATAGAATAGAATAGAATAGAATAGAATAGAATAGAATAATTTATTGGCCAAGTGTGATTGGACACACAAGGAATTTGTCTTTGGTGCATATGCTCTCAGTGTACATAAAAGAAAAGATACATTTGTCAAGAATCATGAGGTACAACACTTATTGATTGTCATAGGATACAAATAGGCAATCAGGAAACAATCAATATTAATATAAATTGTAAGGATATAAGCAACAAGTTATAGTCATACAGTCATAAGTGGGAGGAGATGGGTGATAGGAACAATGAGAAGACTAATAGTAACAGTAATGCAGCCTTAGTGAATAGTTTGACAGTGGTGAGGGAATTATTTCTTTAGCAGAGTGATGGTGTTCGGGGGGGAAACTGTTCTTGTGTCTAGTTGTCTTGGTGTGCAGTGCTCTATAGTGTCATTTTGAGGGTAGGAGTTGTAAGGTTGCCGTGTCCATAAATTCACTACAAATCAAGTCTGATTGAGCAACAGTCAACTGTTCTTGAGAATATTAAGAGAATTTTAAAAGATCAAGTAAGTAAGAAACAACCTACTGCAGGGGTGTCAAATTCAATTTCATTGAGGGCTGCATCAGGGTGATGTTTGACCTCGGGGGGCTGGGGTGGGTGTGGCCAGGGTGGGCATGGCCAGCTCAACATCACTTGTATTGGGTGGTCCAAGTGCTCTGCCAGCAAAAACGTGCTCCCAAGCTCCGTTTTCAGCTGTGATGCCCTCCTGCAACCCTCTGCCAGTGAAAATGGAGCTCGCAAGGGCCGCCCGCGGCTCTCCTGAGCTCTGTTTTCTCTGGCAGAGGCACCGAGGGCCGGTCCTTTGCTGTTTCCAGGGTGGCCCCACAGGCCAGATTTAAGCATCCTGTGGGCCGGATCCAGCCCCCAGGCCTTGAGTTTGACACCCATGACCTACTGTTTCATACAGTCATTTGAACAGTAGCTAACCTGGGGGTATTACTTGGAACCCCGACACCTGACTAATGAAACAATTATATTTTTCAAGTTTATCTTTGGCATAATGAAACAATAGCCCACATTTAAATCAATGCAGCACTAGTTTTGGCAGCGTGAAGATTCAGCATGGTCAAGGTGAGTTAAATTTTGGCCATTTAGTGGCCACTTCTTCCTTGCATTAGAATAGTTATGTCATAATATTGTGGAATGCTAATTGACTGCAAACTAACTATGATTAACCGTATGGTACAAATGCAATGTTCAGCTACAGCAATAGATATAACAATTTCCAAATCACAGGAAGCAAATATTGCACTCTGTTCTGTTTTTGTCAGAACAGACTTCCTCTGTTATTTTATCGTGTTTCAGAAAATGTTCTTATAAGAAGGATTCAGAGATACAGGAACAGGTTCAGAAAAGCAAATTAAAGTTGATCAGGGCACTGGAAGCTAAACCTTATGAAGGATAAGGAGCTGAGTATTTTTAGCCTTCGGAATAAAAGACCTGAGCAGGGGCATCACAGCACTTTTGAAAAACCTGAAAAGATGTCACACAAAAGGAGGTCAGGACCTTTCTCTCTCATTCAAGAGTGGAGGACATGGAATAATGGATTTAAGTTATAGAAAGGCAGATTCCAACTGAATGTTATATGCACAAGGCACACTTTCTCCTATCAGTAAGAAAAGCTTCACAGTGAAACCAATTTCACAGAAAAGTTAAATTTATCATAAATGTCTGAGGTTGTTTGAGACGCTTTAATTTGGCAGGATGTTGGATTCAGTGGTCTAAATGGTCCTTTCTAGATCTATGACACTAAACACAGTGCATGAGGCTATCCATCACGTTGCCTATAAAATGTGGGAGGGTTAATAAAACTGCCTCTTTTGTCCACTAATTGCAATATAATCAATTCGGTGGTTGTGGTGCTGAAACCTAATGTCCCATGTCAGGCAAACAGCTGTTTCAAATAGTTCAGCATGAAATATCGCTTATGCATTGTAGGAAGTTAGCACCCACCCCCTCCTAGAAAAATGAAATATCCTAGGAAACATTGAAAAAGGAAAGAATATGTTTCCCTGAATGAGGAAAGGAGAAATATGTTTTAAATACAAAGCAGCTTCCTGCAGCTCCCTGCCCCCCTCCTTCAGCTCCAGGGTGATGGGATTAAGATCTTCCCCCTTAGGACATCAGAGGATTAGCCCTCTACCACCTGGAAAATTACCAGCACTCAAACAAACTTGGGAGACAGCCTAAAAGGCTAGCTAAAAACCCCGCCCCTAGGGGGGTTCTGACCACCAATTGGAGGGCATTACATACACAGGAACAGGAAACTAAGAGGTGGGGCCCAAGAGAGGTCATAAAACCAAGGAACTCAGCATCTTCCCTTCCTTTTTCTCTTCACCCACACCTGGAAGCATGTAATCTACCTTTTCTGTACAGGGGCTCATGCCATGTGCTCCTGTCCACCATTAAACCTTCTTTCCAAGCAACTTCCATGAATCCAGTGTCTTTTCCCCCACTTGGAACTGAACCCAGAAGGATATTCCTTACAACAGCATTCCCCCCCCCCCATCTTTCTCATTTAACTCAAGGAAAAAGAAATAGCTTTCCTTTTTTTTGAAAGAGGATAACAGTTCCATAACATTCTCATAAGCAGGCTATGGAGTTCATACAATTATCTGAGCTCTTTTGAAAGGGACGTGTGAATGATAGATCTCTTATAAATGTTTAGTCTAGTTCTATGCTCAGCATTCTTGCTCCATTTTAATCTCACCTTGACTTAGAAGGAATGGAATGTCTTAAAATGAAGCAGGTAAAAGAGTGAGAAGGGCCAATAGCCCACTTGGTAAACCATATGTGGTAAACCATATGTGGTTTACCATATGGTAAACCGCGCCACACTTGACTGCAGAAAATAAGACTTCAGTAACAGAGTTGTTAGTGCCTGGAACGCACTACCTGACTCTGTGGTTTCTTCCCCAAACCCCCAAAACTTTACCCTTAAACTGTCTACTGTCGACCTCACCCCATTCCTAAGATATCTTTAAGGGGCATGCATAAGCACACCAGCGTGCCTACCGTCCCTGTCCTAATGTTCCCTTTTATTCGTATCCATTTCATGTATTCATAATTATGTTTATACTTATATCTGTTATCTAATACGTGCCTGATAAAATAAATAAAAAAATAAATAAATGTGCTATCACAGCCATGAAAGGTGACATCATCTTCTTTCTTCTTCTTATAGAAGATCACTTGACCCGCATAATATCAAACAAAGACACACCAGTGTCCATAAGGAAGGGTTATGGCAGCATGATCAAAGACCCATCCTTTTGTCTGTCTGTCTGTCTGTCTGTGTGTGTGTGTGTGTGTGTGTGTGGCAAAAGGAGTGAAGTTTTTGTCATACAACTACAAATATCATCTTTCCTTTTTTTATGTTTCCCTGCAGAATCAGTGGACTAAGAAAATGTTAATACTTATCACTGCTGTTTTAAAGAAAACAAGAAGAAAAAGAAAAACCAACCAAGTAAGACACTCTTACATCAGGATTGCTAATGCATTTTTCCACCGAGGAGGAGGAGGAGGAGGAGGAGGAGGAGGAGGAAGAGGAGATCCATCTCCTTTGAAGGGAATAAACCCCCTATAAATGCTAGACCCTGAATGTAGCCTGGCATTATGTTAATCCCTGACTTCCTATTCATTCCCTGTATGGGTTCAGTTAATCCAAAGGGAAGAAATAATGACATAACTCCTCCTATGGGGCTGCAGAGATACATAAGAGAAAAAACAACTCAAGTACACTCTGACCTTTTATAATCCTAATTTCCAAAGAAAAAAAGTTTTTTTTTAAAAATCAGGAAGCTGCAATCATTAGGCAAGAATGGGCAACGCAGAATCCATGAGCAACCTACAGAATTCACAAAACTCCATTTGTACTCCCAAGTCCTTCTAGAGTGGGTGGAACTGAATATTTTTTTTCCTTTTTGTTTTAGTTTTGGGGATTTAAAGATCTAAGCATACTTAACTATTTCATTTTTTTAATCAGGCAAAATTTCTATTGTTGACTCCTCCAACTCACAAAACACACACAAAAAAGTGAAAAGTTCAGTCCTACTCGCTTCTGTGATAGTTCACAGATAAAATATAATATTATAGTAGAACCCCCCAAGCCAAAAAGGATTGTTAACCTTGGGTTACATTGTTGAATTACAACCAGGGAAAGTTCAACTTCATTGAAGCTCACTAGGTGATTTGGGGACCAATTTACTTAGAAAACTTGTTGCTATGGGGATAAAATTAAAGAAACTATGTATGGCTCCCTGAGCTCCTTAAATAAAAAGAGAGAGATTTAAAAGAAAATAGCATTTGCAGGGGAAAAAAACCTTCAGAGATTTTGGAAGACTGATTTCCACATATCATCAATCCCTAATCCCTTTATGGGAATACTGTTGATTGAGACTAGGAATTCAAACATCAAATATAAAATGTCATGTATCACTGGACAATGAATAAAGTGTAATTATACAGCACTTCTGCTTTATATTTTACTTATATCTGCTGCTTCTTTTTTTTTCTATCCACTTCACTCAGATGACTCTTTACAGAAGTATTTCCAACTTGAAAATAAAAATAAGAGAAAGGGAGTTTGAGCACTGGAGTCCCTGGTATAATTATTCTCCTTCGCCTGACAATCTAATTTAAACCAGAATGATGCAGTAATTCATCACAGTTCTTTCAGGAACATACAGAAAACTTTAGTTTCTGTTTTTTTCCCTTCCAATCAAGCCCTGTGTAGATGAACTGAGCTGCAGTGCAACACTCACTACCTCTAATCAGCCATGTTCTCGGTTTATAAAGGTCCAGTAATACAAAATGTTAATATACATATAATCTTTCTTTTTAAGTTTTAAATAAAATATTTATTGGTGACCTTGATGAACCGAAAAGTAGCTGTGTAGGTTTCATCCTTATTATATATATATAAAGTCTTCGACACCGAGCCAGCGCCCGGAGCTGCTTTATGGGACCTTGCTAAGACAGTTCCACGAGGCCTTCCAGAAAAGGCCTGCATTATTAAAACAGCTCCCAACAGAGTCTTTCTTTGTCCAGGCTGGTCCCCTGGAAGCCCTGCCCATCCAGTCCACGTGGGCTCAGAGCAGCGGTGGATTGCTCCCGGTTCGGGCCGGTTCTCCAAACTGGTAGCGGCGGCAGCGGGAGGCTCTGCCCACCTGCCCAGGATGCTCCGCCCACCCGCCCGGGACACTTCTGCGCATGCACAGAAGCATTGCATGCACACACGCACGCACGCATGCGCACGAACCAGTAGCAAAAGCAAGCCCACTACTGGCTCAGAGGCCCCGATCCCCCTTCACTATGCAGCATTGGAACCTGTATTTTTCCCATCGGAGATCACGATTTTGACTTCATCTACTTTCACCACCTTAGTGGCCTCTCTGAATTCCACATCATTCAGTACGAAGGTCCAAACGTTGTCACAAAACCTGTACGTGTTTAGAGAGCCCCTGAAATTGACTCTGTTTCTTACCCGCTGTGCTAATGCAGCACTGATAGCTTTGTCAAACTGTAGGAGCAAGCTGAAGCGTGATCTGCTAGACTGAATGAGCTCATCCAGGCTTTATTGAAGACTGTTTCCCAGGGTGGTGTTTCTATACAGTTGGTAAGCCATGGCTCAAGTAGACAGATGCTTCAGATCATCCAAAGATCTGAAGCCACCTGATTTTCACTAAAGACCTGGGTGTGTAGGGCCTCTCTCTTTCCGACACCACCCAATATACATATAATCTAAGGTGCTTTCAAATAAGTACAATTAAAGAAGACATAAAATGATGGACTCAGGGATTTTAAGCCACACATTGACATCATTTGGAGTTTTCTTTACCATATGTTACACACCCATTGTTATACACCAAGGGTGGGTTCTAATTTACCTTGCCACCGATTCGCTTGCTCCCGTGCCATGTGGGGCGCGCGCACCTCGCAAAGCTGGCTGCAAAGCTGGCTGGGGAATTCTGGGAATTGAAGTCCGCCAGGCTTAAAATTGTCAAGGTTGGAGACCCCTGATATAGAGATTGGTGCTTGCATAAGTTAATTTTAGATTCTCCTTCGCTTACCTCATGCCTTTAATTTCTTTCGCTTGTTATTTCTTGCTCCTTTTTTGTTCTCTGCATAATATCTGGAGAGAGAGAAGTTCCCTGAGGATGGGCTCCAGCACGAGTCCAAAAGCTTGGAAGAATAAACTTCAGGTCACAGTGACCGACTCAGATTGGATACTGCATAATATTGCTTATCCCAAAAGAGAATAGTGTGATAAGCAAGCGTGATGTTTACAAGTTAGGAAATTTGCTGCCCATTTTTTTCCCATACTTTTTAATCTCAGAGTTTGGTGCAGAATTTTGTCGTCTAGGTACCATGTCAGAATCACTGTGTCTTACTGAATCTGATGCTTCACAGGTATTTGACAGTCTGTGGATTACTTGATGCTCTCTGAGCGTGGCTGTTTGCTTGCCAAAATGTCATTTACCTGTCTAGGTTTCCTCTACACTTCTTTATTTAAAAAAACCCATGTACTTGCTTGTAGATGATGCTAAGAAGTTTTGCCTTTTTCTGTAATTGCCTATTTGCCTGAACTCTGCATCTCATTGTCATACAGAAAAGGAGCGGGTGGTGGTGGACTTGTCACTTTGACTATGACAATTGCACATAATTTTTTTTACAGAAGTTCATTGTTCCACCGACCAGCATTAGAAATTTTAAAGGCAGTGGAAATTTGCCAGCAGAACAAATGTCGAAATCTGAGGGAAATACAATTTATTACCTTTATTTTTGTGAAGGGAATAAATTGTATTGTGCATTTAAAATATGGACTACAGAAGCTGAGATGAGTCAATTTTTGGCTGGCAATTCTTAGCAATATATGTATATGTGTCCATGTTTATGCCAAAATCCAAATGTATCAGAACAGAGTGAAAAACAAAAGCCCACCAACAATAATCCAGTACAACTTCAATGCATTTAGCTGGGTTTATAACTGTTGGGTGATAAAAAGATTGGTTGCCTAGAATTGCCTAAGGAACTAGCTCTTAACCCTTCTAAAAATGTTGTTGTTGTTGTTCGTCCATCGTGTTCGAAGAGGACCTTGACATCTATCAGGTTGTGGGCTGTTTACGATGTGTACGCAGGTGGCTGGTAAGGCCTAAATGGGCATGAAATGTTCTGCCACATGTTGGGCAGACATGTGTGGGCACCATTGTCACAGCATTTGCAGCTCTGGCTTTGTGGAGTGCTCGCTTCTCTTCTGCTAAGGCTGTTCTTCTGTCCTCAGATATTTGGCAGCCTTGGTGGATCAGCATGCACCATGTTGTGCCAGGGTTTCCCAGGAGGTGTTGTCGATATCGAGGCACTTGAAGGAGGCTTTCAATGAGTCTTTGTATCGCTTCCTTTGTCCCCGTGTGATCGCTTTCCTTTAGACAGCTCACTATAGAGGAGCTGTTTAGGGATGCGATGGTTTGGCATCCTTGCAACATGGCCTGCCCAGCGTGTCTGGGCTTTCATCAGCACCCTTCTAAAAATGTTACGTATAGCCCCAGAAAGTTACATACTTCTGCGTTAATGGAAACAAGAATAAGTAATGTGGAAATGCAAAATTTAAGGCATACATATGAAAGCATGCTACATTTGGCTAGATGGACTTGTGGTATGTCTTAAATCATAAATCATCTTCATCATCACCAAAGCAGCTGCCTTCCATTTCTTAGACTCACTTGTAAGTGATGTACTTTGAGGTCTATGTCAGCAAAAAGTTTTGGCAGCCATGCTAAAACACTGGCTGTGGTTTGATTCTTTTTTAAAGAGTTTTGATGGCTCACAATTATGCTGAGTAAGGAAATTTAGAGGATGTCTATCTCATTCATACAAATACATCAGACTCCCTGACAAACAATATTATAAAAATAATAATAGCCACAGAGGATGTTTCAGAATATTTCAACTAACTTTTGTTTAAAAACGTATCCCCGAAGTAACCAAATAAATGAATTTGTTTAGAGGTTGATGATTGGAAGAAAGCTTCCCTGATTAAAGACCAGGACTGACAAAGTATCAATCACTGCTTCTTTTGATTAGGCCCCATACTAATCTTTGTCACTGTATAATGACTATCTTGGCAAACAGAGTCTGATTGCTTCAGGCAACTCATTTGCATTAATCAAATAAAGTAAAAAACAGACGAGGATGCACTTGACTGTACAAGGCAAGATGGTACGTATCTCATTGCATAATAAAAATGGTGAGAATTCACAAATAGGAGCTTCATTGATCTGTGGAATTCTATGCATTAATGATATAATCAGGTTCTGCATGCATTTGTGAATCTCCCTTAGCTTGGAGACACATTATTGGCCATCCGATCCAATATTTTTTATCCTGACTACATGATATGAGGGTACATTACATTTAACTGCCCCCTTTGGGGTAAGAATTTACAGTCTGATAACTTTTTTTTTAATTAAACATCTGTAGGAAGAAAAATCGCCAGACTGGACTTTGGGGAAGGCAGGTATTTCACTTACTTTTTAAATTATTCAAGGTGACTGAGTGGGAGCTTCCATCAAATTTAAGAAGCTTCAAGTTGTTTGCTGAACTATTTATTTATTTATTTATTTGTCAAACATGTATAGTAGTAATTTGTATAAACATAAGTAAAAAGTAACAATAAAAGAGGACAATTGGACAGTAGGACAGGGACGGTAGGCACGCTGGTGCGCTTATGCACGCCCCTTACAGAACTCTTAGAAACGAGGAGAGGTCGACTGTAGACAGTCTAAGGTTAAAGTTTTTGGGGTTTGGGGAAGAAACCACAGAGTCAGGTAGTGCATTCCAGGCATTGATCACTCTGTTGCTGAAGTCGTATTTTCTGCAGTCGAGTTTGGAGCGCTTTACATTTAGTTTGAATCTATTATGTGCTCGTGTATTGTTGCGGTTGAAGCTGAAGTAGTCATTAACAGGAAGGACATTTTGGTATATGATTTTATGAACTACATTTAGATCAGATTGGAGGCGACGTAGTTGTAAATTGTCTAATCCCAGTATTTCAAGTCTGGTGGAATAAGGTATTTTGTTGTGAGCGGAGGAGTGAAGGACTCTTCTTGTGAAATATTTCTGGACTCTCTCAATTGTACAGTGGAGACTGAGGCCATCTAGGACACAGGT
Organism: Diadophis punctatus similis; assembly: GCA_023053685.1. Lineage (NCBI taxonomy): Eukaryota > Metazoa > Chordata > Lepidosauria > Squamata > Dipsadidae > Diadophis > Diadophis punctatus. Next base: position 14,076,033 of record JALIGW010000003.1, on the reverse strand, counting down.
CCCCAACCTCCGGTCCTTGGACCGGTACCTGTCTGAAGCCCGTTGGGAACGGGACCACGCAAGCAGCGGACGAGCATATAAAGCTCCATTTGCACAAGTGGTGGGCAGCCCAGGAAACCATCCTCTCTCACATATACAACTGCTGTTGCTGCTGCTGCTACTGGTCCACTGAGCCAGAAAGGTTGGGGCTGCTGATCTAGGAGGTGTCTTGGAAAAAGCTCTAAAACTGGAATGAACTTAACACTTTAAGTAAAGTAAGAAGTTACGTTATATCTTGGTTTAGAGTCTAGACTATAGTTTTTAGCCCATTTCATTCAGATGAGGCATATTACAAAGGAAGCATGAATGGATTTGTAGAGGTGGATTGTTTAACTTTTTTCAAATATACCTTCAAGTGTAAAGGCAGTTTAAAAAAAAAACCTCCAAGACAAATTAATATGCTTATGACCCCCACATTTCAAAACTTTGTGGCATTTATATCTTCTCTTTTATAAGGTATGAAGGAAAATATATATTTCTAAATAGTTAAGTCAATAATAATAATAATAATAATAATAATAATAATAATAATAATAATAATAATAATAACAACAACAACAACAACAACAACAACAACAACAACAACAGAATTGGAAGGGACCTTAGAGGTCTTCTAGTCCAACCCCCTGCATAGGCAGGAAATCCTAGGAAACCCTTATTTGGAAATAACGTTGTTGTGCAAATCCCCTTTATTCTTTGTATGCATAAGGAACAAAGTCAAATAAAGCAACTCACAGATGGAGAATAGAAATTGATGAGATGATTTGCTGTTGATTCTGGTGCAAAAAGTTACTTAGAAATTATCTCTATGAAAATCTCTATTTATTTGAGTTTAGCAATTGGTAGGACCCCAATGTTGCTGTCCCACAATTCCCAGCCCTCATCAGCCAGCATGGCGATTGGCCAATTATCTGAGGATGATGAGAATTGTGGTCCCACATCCTGGGATGGCACTACCTTTGAAAAATTTGGCATAGTGGACTATAAATAAAACAAATTAAAAAACATTTATTCTATATGTTCTGTGAGATAGTGTTGATGCTACCTAAATTATCTTAAGCAATATTTTGTAACCTGATACCTTCCAGGTGCCCTAAATGTTATTTTTAAAATCCCAGCATCCGTCAATAGACCAATCACCATTCAGACAAAGAGTTAATGTCTGGATGGTATCAAATTATAATACATATTACAGCCATTCTATGAAAAATTATTTGAGAATCTCACCTAGAATATTGATCATATTACCCTAGGCTCTCTGCTATAATAGATTTTGTAACATGAATAACATCACCCAAGTCTTAATGAACATTCCCTGTTCTGCTAATTGTTATTTTTTTTCTGGTCTTCAGTTGACCAAACCCGTTTTTGTGCCAAATAATTGATGCCTGTAAGGTGTTGTGTATGATCTCAGGGCCACTTTCAGAATAAATAATTACTTGAAACAGGGGAAGATGTTAACTCATTATGTTCTGCATTCCTTAATGTAATGTAAGTATGCAAGTTTACCTTTCTTCAAGTTGAATTCTGAAAGCTGAACAAATAAGAAGAGATGACTATATAAATATACATTCAAAGAAAAAATATATTGTAAAGTAAATGTGAAAGAAAGAAGTGACAAAGAAAAAGGAAGATAGAAAAAGTGAACATGAAAAATATATAAAGAAGCAGCTGTAAACATTTTATTTTTTTAAAAAAAAGAGAGATGATGGATTGATAAATAAAGAACAGATTTAAAATATGTGCTGCAGCAAAAAGATAAACTGAGCTTGGCAAAATTTCTAGGCAGAGATGGTTTGAAGAGGTATGCCATTCTCAGTTTCTGATAAACAACCGGGATTTAAAAGTTAGTGCAGTTTTCCCAATGCTTGATTGTCTCCTTTGGTTTCTCAAATTCCATTACCAAAATCTGTAGTCTGATCACGAAGCAATTTCTCTTAATGTGACCAAATTCTTTCATGCAAAATTAAGCAGAATTTGACTGCCCACCGATAACCTACCATCAATTGTAATATCTTATTTTGTCTGATTTTTATTTTTATTTTATTTTTTGTTATTATTATTGCTTTTTAATGCTTTTATTTGTAATGCTGGTCTGTGACCATAATAAAAATTGGTTGATTGATGCAGTGGTGAAATCCAATTTTTTTAACTACCGGTTCTGTGGGCGTGGCTTGGTGGGTGTGGTGTGGCTTGGTGGGCATGGCTTGGTAGGCATGGAGGGGAAGGATACTGAAAAATCCCCATTCCCTCCACACTCCTGGGGGGAAGGATATTGCAAAATCTCCATTCCCTGCCCACTTCAGGGGAAGGATACTGCAAAATCCCCATTCCCTCCCCACTCCTGGGGGAAGGATATTGCAAAATCTCCATTCCCTGCCCACTCTGGGGCCAGCCAGAGGTGGTATTTGCCGGTTCTCCAAACTACTCAAAATTTCCACTACCGGTTCTCCAGAACCTGTCAGAACCTGCTGGATTTCACCCCTGGATTGCTGGTAGTTTGAGATCAGTGACTTGACTCTGTTGCAAATACATCCCATATTTAAATAATGAGATTGTCCAACAAGCTTCACATTCAAGATTAACTCAGCCTTCCATCCTTCTGGGGTTGGTAAAATGAGGAGCCAGTTTGTTGGGGGGGGGGCAATATGCAAACAATGTTAACATTGCAAACTGCCCAGATAGTGCTGTAAAGCAATATGGGGCTGTATGTAAATGCTAAATGCTATTGCTATTCATGAAGAACAAGTTCTAAGTAGGTCATGGCCCATCAGCAACAAATGTTGCCAAGTAGGAATATGTGCCAAGAAGAATGCGTCATTGGCAGTCAAATCATTTCAGACATCATACTCCACAGTTTGGTTGAAACAGAATAAAGTACACATAGCTCGCTGGATTTGGGTTTACATAGCATTTAAATTTGGCTATCTCCCAATCTGTTATGGCACGCCTGGGTGTTCATAAAAGTAAGATCATTTTACAAAGCACTATGTGGTCAAGGCATTCATAAACCATAATCTCTTTAATGCAATATCACATTTTTCTACTGCCGTGCCATAGTATTTTTAGAATATTCCCTGATGTATAGACAATGCCAGCGGCTACAGTCCATAAATATTTGATGGTAAAGCATGGGTTTTTTTTAAAAAAAAAAAAGTCCTATGGTTTCTCAAAAGATCAGCTGAAAATCTGCCTACACAACTGTATCTGTAAATCTCTATTTGTATTTAAAACTAAGCCATAGTACTCAGCGTAACAATTTTTCAGTGCATTAGAGGCCTTCCTTGAACAGTGCCCCTGGGTCAATCTTATTTTTAGTTTTATTTGTTTGTTTGTTTGCTAAGAATTCACCTCAAAACAGTAGCTTTGTTCTATACAATATTCTGTACAGAAAATATAACATACAATCGTGTTCCAGCTGCTTAAAATATGTATAGCAAGAAATCCACTACTCTTAGTATCATAAACCGAGCTGAGATGGTGCAGTGGTTAAATGCAGCACTGCAGGCTACTGCTAGTTCAACAGTTCAGCTGTTCAAATCTCACCGGCTCAAGGTTGACTCAGCCTTCCATCCTTCCGAGGTGGGTAAAATGAGGACCCAGATTGTTGGGGGCAATATGCTGAACTCTGTAAACCGCTTAGAGAGGGCTGTAAAACCCTATGAAGCAGTATATAAGTCTAAGTGCTATTGCTATTGCTATAAAAAGACATTATATACCTAGAAATATATAACTGTAAGCAAGAAGAACTGATAGCAGTTGGACCAAGGCAGTCATAGAACGGACCCCACTTGATAAAAAGTGTCCACAAAAGAGACCTAAAACAAGATGGATCAACAACATCAGCAAGTACTGCGGGCTCAATTGGCAAAAGAAAGTTCAGGACCGTATTGGTTGGAAATATGCAGAAGAGGCCTTCATCCTGCAGTGGATAGACAATGGCTAGAATGATGATATATGTGTGCATGTAATGTCTTTTAAATTATAAAACTGGAGAAGTCTCTATGCTCATACAGCAGGGACTTTCTCACTATACATATTTTAAGCATCTGGAACACGTTTTCTTCAGGAGTTAAATCAGTTGAAAAGCTCATTTCTTACATGGAACTCTTGAACCCAAAAAATATTAATGTGTTTCTAAAGCTGATTTTCCATTGGGCAGAATCAGGATTTTTTTTACTCGTTCAGATTTAATCTGTAGTCTTATACCTATCTGTCATAATAGTGGAAATAAGATTTATTTATTTCCCCAAAGGATGAGGTTTAATGACTCCCATCTAGCCATATCTGAAGAACCTTCTTTATATTTTCTATTTATATTACATGGTACCGAGTTATATCTTTGGATAAGTACATACCTAAATATTTAGAGGATTTGGTCAAGTACTGAATTGATATTTCTTAAACAGATGGGTAACCATTTTTTTAATCTAATGGCATCAACTCTGATTATGACCAGTTGATGTAATATTCTGCTATGTTAAGAAAAAAAATATTTATCTTGCATGAATAGTAGTGTGAGGCTTAGAAATAAACAGAGGAATATCATCTGCAAATAAAACCAGTTTATATTCAACTGAATTATGTACTATTCCGTAAATCTTCCTAATGTTGTTTGACAAAGCACAGTTTCGTATTAGAAACACACACACAAACACACATACAGATAATGTTTGCATTAGATAATTTTATATAGCAATAGCAATAGCACTTAAACTTATATACCACTTCACAGTGCTTTACAGCCCTCTCTAAGCCGTTCACAGAGTCAGTATATTGCCCCCAACAATCTGGGTCATCATTTTACCGACCTCGGAAGGATGGAAGGCTGAGTCAACCATCCAGCCTGGTGAGAATCGAACTCCTGGAATGAGCAGTGAGTTAGCCCTGCAGTACTGCATTCTAACCACTGCGCCAACACCACTCAAACAATTGTAATTGTTTGCTATAATGACATAGCATACAATATAGTTTATATTTTGTTTTTGTTTTTTGTTTTTTTATCTATTTTTAAGCTCTTGTGTATTTTTTAATAATGTATGTATTTTGTGTTTTGTTACTTTTGTGTCTCCCCCCCGTTATAATTTTAAAAGGAATTTTAAAAAAATTAAAAGGTGGCATTGATGGAAGATGGAGGATTGATAGAATCCTTGTGAACTCCTTCAGTTGGAGCTCCAATTTCAGAGAATATTGAAAAAGGAAAATCCCACAGTGAATTTGGTAAAAACCTGTTTGGGAGCATAATAAATAATTGGTTATTTTCAGTCTAGTTTCAAAAGAGTCTCCCAGCATTGTGCTCAGCAAAAGAATAAAAAGGCAGGAATCCAACAGTCATTTCTTAGCTGGCATGTGTGACAGAAGGAATGAATTCAGGTTTCTTCATATTAAATGACAATGCTTGCAGCAAACCAAGTTAAAAGAGGCATGCTGCATGGAAGCCAACACTGTATGGCCTACGTGTGCAACTTTTTAAAAGAAAGAAAAGGGGGAAAAAGAGCCTGTTGTGCAGCTAGCATATTGTCCTAGTTCTTGTTCAGCAGGATAGTTTCAGCTCCGCAGATTGCTTGAAAGAACTTACTGTACTGCTTCCCACGTCTGCAGTGCATCATTTGGGAGGTATAAACCAACTGGGACATTACAGGAATAGTTAACAGAATGCTAATAAAGGAGAATATTTGTAGCTCAGGGTTGACATGAGGGGTTTTCTTGAAGACAAGTAAACAAGCAAACTAGGCAACATCATCAGACAGTAATGAAATGTCTGCAAGAAAACAAGCAAGCTCAAAGAGTACCAAGGACCCCTCAGTTAAGAGAATAACAGAGTTGGAAGGGACCTTGGAGGTCTTCTTTGGCTGCCAAAAAAGCCAACACAGTTCTAGGCTGCATTAACAGAGGGATAAAATCAAGATCACGTGAAGTGTTAATACTACTTTATAATGCCTTGGTAAGGCCACACTTGGAATACTGCATTCAGTTTTGGTCACCACGATGTAAAAAGGATGAGAAAGAGTGCAGAGAAGAGCAACAAAGATGATTAGGGGACTGGAGGCTAAAACATATGAAGAACGGTTGCAGGAACTGGGTATGTCTAGTTTAATGAAAAGAAGGACCAGGGGAGACATGATAGCAGAGTTCCAATATCTCAGGGGTTGCCACAAAGAAGAGGGAGTCAAACTATTCTCCAAAGCACCTGAGGGTAGAACAAGAAGCAATGGGTGGAAACTAAACAAGGAGAGAAGCAACTTAGAACTAAGGAGAAATTTCCTGACAGTTAGAACAATTAATCCGTGGAACGGCTTGCCTCCAGAAGTTGTGAATGCTCCAACACTGGAAGTTTTTAAGAAGATGTTGGATAACCATTTGTCTGAAGTGGTGTAGAGTTTCCTGCCTAAGCAGGGGGTTGGACTAGAAGACCTCCAAAGTCCCTTCCAACTCTGTTATTCTATTCTATTCTATTCTATTCTATTCTATTCTATTCTATTCTATTCTATTCTATTCTATTCTATTCTATTCTATTCTATTCTTATCCAACCACCTGCTCAAGCAGGAAAACCTATATCATTTCAGACAAATGGTTGTGCAATCTCTTCTTAAAAACCTCCAGCATTGGAACATCCCCAACTTCCGGAGGCAAGTCATTCCACCAATTAATTTTTTCTAATTGTCAGGAAATTTCTCCTTAATTCTAGGTTGGTTCTCTCCTTGATTAATTTCCATCCATTGCTTCTTGTCCTGCCTTCAGTAGCTTTGTAGAATAGATTTACTCCTCTTCTTTGTGGCAGCCCCTTAGATATTGGAACACTGCTATCATGCTACCACCCGTAGTCCTTCTTTTCATTAAACTAGACATGTCCAGTTCCTGCAACCGTTCTTCATATTGGGGATTCTGTTGGGGATTCTGGAAGTGATTGGCGAATGAATCAGAGTGAGGCCATTTTTATGTTTAAGTTTATGCCATCTTGCCTTAGGAATAGCCACTTTACAAATTGGTATATGTGGTGGTTCATCTAACTTTCTGTTATCTCACAAGACATTGTTAAAGAAGAATGTAAGAATGTGATGACTCATCCAACTCTACCAGCTACAAGGATGAACAGTCTAATAGGAAGTGGTTTGTGTACTGAAGTACATTTGTAGTTTTGCTGAATAGATCCTAACTGCTCCAAGTATAATGATCTGTATTGAATATGCTAAACCTTAGAAGGCAGACCAAGAGGAAGAAAGGGTGGAATCTCTTCTTCCTCACTTGCAAGCTTAAATAAACATTTGTTTTACTGTTACAAACTGCATTCAAGAATGGTCTACCATCAGGATGTGAATCCTTTCTGGTCATATGCAATGATTGTCCCTGAATAAATGTAGAAGCTGTAAGTTATTCTGTTGCATCCTTGAAATTATCACAAGCAGTGTAGTAGAATCTTTGAATCGTGTCTGACAGGTACCAATAAACATAAGAGTCTTGATGGATTAAATATGGATTAAAATATGCTCTATTCAAGTACAATGTCTTTCTCATTGCATTGTAGCGTTACGGGGGAAATGGGGTCAAAAGTAGAATTCATTTGGTTGCATCTGAATGGGTATATACTGAGTTTCACATTTTCAAATCAATACTTAAAAACTGAAAATAATTTAGACATTTGCAAGAGTCTAAATTTTGCAGGACAATTTGTCACCAATTAGAAAATTTTATATCAGGAAAATATGGAAATCTGTATATTGATGTAAATAATGTTAAAAGTACATTATATTAGGAGAAATTATTTGCAAAATAGGTTTCATCAGGCCAGACTTCAGGTGGCTTTTTTTTTTTACCTTTGGAGAAATGGATGCGAAAGATGTAGAGACTTAAATAATGCACATTTAATTTTCAAGTTCAGTGAACTGAATGTGAGGCATGTGCAAAAAAATAAACTAGGAAATTAAACTTCATATATATGCTCATCTTGGGTAGAAACCTGAGAAGCAGCATGTGACAGCAGTGGTAGTCGCCCTGAGTCCTTCGGGAGTTGGGCGGCATATAAGAACACCATAATAAATAAATAAATAAATAAATAAATAAATAAATAAATAAATAAATAAATAAATAAATAAATAAATAAATAAATAAATAAATAAATAAATAAATAAATAAATAAATAAATAAATAAATGTCCCTGAGCAGCTTTTTGGGGTTATTTGTTGTGTGTTATTGTTGGTTTATTAGGATATTCTTTTATCTTTATCAATTGATTATGTGCCATCAAGTTATTTTCAAGTCCTAGTGACATAGATTTTCTCCATGATTATCTGTCCCTCAACTGGTCTTTTAAGTCTTCCAATCATGCACTAATTGCCTGCTGGTCTTCCTCCTCTTCTCTTTCCTTCCACCATTAGAGCCATTTCCATGAGCATCTCCTCAGAATGTGTCTGAAGTTGGACAATTTGAGCCTGGTCATTTGTGCCTTGAACACTGGGTTGTTTTTGACAAAGCATATCTTTGTTTTCTTAGCCATCCACAGTGTTCTTGGGACTCTTGTCCAACACCAAAGTTCAAAAGCATTAATATTCTTCCTTTTTTTTAATTTTTAAAAAATATTTTATTTAAAGAACAATTAAAAGCAGACATACAAACAACAAAACATAACAAAAACCTAAATATGTGAAAGTTATGTACATGACGGATTATCCAGTTAAACTATTTATATAAGGTCATTTCTATATTTTTCTTTTGAAAAGAATCAAATTTTATACAATTTTTTAAATCTTCCAATTTTCCCAATATCATTTAATCTTGGCTCTCCTTTTATCCCACCATTCATATAGTTTGTTCCAGGTTTCATAATATTCCGTATCTGATTTGTCCTTCAACTGCAGCGTTAATCTGTCCATTTCTGCACATGTTAATATTTTATCTAAAAGTTCTCCTTCCTTGGGTATTTCTTTATTTACATTAATATTCTTCCTAATCCACTTCTTCAATGTTTCTTTTATATTAGATAATAGAAATACAAAACTGAAAAGGGATTGCTTAAAACACATGGACCCCCTATGTTCTGATACTCTCTACTATGGAGTCCTTTTCCAGAAGTATCACTTATCCTTGGGGTAGCCACTTTAGAATAAGGTGACCAGACGTCCCGCTTTTGGCAGGACAGACACGCTTTTTAAGCATGTGTCCCGTGTCCCGCATTGTTTCCAAAAAGTCACGCTTTTTTGGAAAGAATGCCCGGGACGTCTGGTCACCTTATTCTCCCCCCACCTGGCCCTCAACCTCAGGAAAAACAAGGGCTTGGACTCAGGACTTTCCCCCTGCCGGACAGGCTGATGTCCTCCCGTCAGAATCTCCCGCAGCCTCTCCGTTTCATGCGAGCCCAAGGGTTTAAGGAGAGCGAGTGTGGCATCCTAGAGCGGCAAAGCTCAGTGATGTCACTTCCTTCGCCGCTGCCTGTGGCTTTCACGCTCTCCCTTCAGTGGGCCAATGGGGAAGCGCCTGGAGTTCCCTTCCCTTGGCAGAGGTCGCCCCCTGGTGGATTTGTGGCAAAGTGCCAGGTTGGTAAAAAGGGCGGAAAAGAGGAGCGCATGGGAGGGGGAAAAGAGAGGGCAGGGATGATGGGCTTGGGAGTGAACGCTAAACCGAAGAGGGACAGGAAACAGCGGCCGCCCTGAGCAACGCCGAGGGGCGAAGGGCAAAGCGACTTCCCTCGGTTCTCCGCCAGCCTATCCCACGAACAAACTTCAAGCGGGGGTAAAAGCTCCCGCCGCATCCGCTTCCCCTCTCGGACGGGGGAGTGGAAGAAAGCGGACCGGGCAGGGCTAGCGGCTGGAAAGCAGCTCTCGTGCGGCGGTTGCTGCTGCCGCTGCCGCCTTTTCCTTTCCCGCCCCGAAGAGGGAGAGAGGCGGCGACAGCAGTTGTTCTTGCTCGGGCTCCCCGTAACTCAGCAACTCACTCACCCCAGGCACAGCACGAGAGGAGGAAAAAAGCAGCCGAGGCGGAGGGAGTCCCGAGCCAACCGCGCTCCTCCCCGCGTTGCATTTCAGCGGCAACAACAGCGTCTCTTTCCTCGAGTTTGCAGCTCTGGGGGAGGGGAAGTGCTTGCCAGCCAGCCAGCCCAAGCCACTGCCGGCTCCCGAAGGGAAGGCAGGAGGTGAGGAAAGGCCTCCCGCCTCCTCCCCCCACCTGGACGCCGACATTAGCTTTCTTTTGCCTTCTGCGCATGCGCAGCGTTCTGCGCATGCGCAGAGGGCAAAACTCAAATGGCGGCGTCCAGGCGGCCCCGCCCCCCGTCAATGGTGTCCCGCTTAAAAAATATATATATCTGGTCACTTTACTTTAGAAGCATGGTTCAGTCTGTGGCATTCCTCAGACTGAAACCTTGCAGGGTGGCTATGGCTCCTGCTTTTACAGGCCCCTCAGGACATGCTGTTTTGGCAACCAATTCAGAATAATGTGTGTAGGATAGCATACACAAAATACTGTTATTACAAGAGACTTCTTGAGCCTTTGTACTCAAATTTCAATCATTTATTTCAGATGCTTTTGAATTTAGCGCCCTGGCATAAAGCACAATAATGAATGATTGTGGTTAGCATAAAACTATCCTTATTTATTTATTGTTCCTTAAAAACAGAAAAGTGTTGCATTAATCGTTGAACTATTAAAATTTAAAATGCATAAAACAAGAAACTAATAATAATCTTAGCTGTGCATATCTGAAGATGCTGACAGGAATCTGGGAAGCCATATAGTCTTTAATTTCATGAATTTATCATTCTGGAGAATTCTCGGAAATTTTTAATTCCAAAATCCCAGACTTAACTTAGCAGTGGGAATGTGTACAGCAGCTGATTAGCAGTAGGACAAGCTGAAAGATTTCTGTTCTGACCTTGTCTCTCCCTTCTATCTCATTTTCTTTATAGGATCTTGCATCCTGCCTCATCTGTCACATGTCCTAGCATTAAATTTGGGAAGATAGCCTACAGCCCATATGTTGTGTTCTGACTGACCTATAACTGAACCATAAACTTGTTTTGACTAGACGACCTCTGACTGAACTGTTGTTATTATGTTTATAGTTGAACTCTACCTGAACTGTTGTTGCCACCCTGGTCATGTGTTTGAATGCTCATACGCTATTGGTTGTTGTGTCTGACAGTTCCCTATAAAAGGGCTATCTGTCAGACTGCAAGTTGCTGGTTGTTTTGAGTGAGTTAATAAAAGAGCTGTTCTGAAGTCTGTCTCCTGCGATCTTTGCCCACAATTTAACACCATAGGCCACACGTGTTTTCATCCCCTCTTAAATTTGTTGTCCCCAAAGCACACTGAGATTTCACCGCTGAAATTCAATAGCAAAATGAAAGTTATAGCAAAATAGCAAAATGAAAGTGAATGATACAGTGATGGCAAGACAAGAAAGAATGAATGGAAACTAATCAAGGAGAGAAGCAACTATGGACAAGAACTAAGGAGAAATTTCCTAAAAGTGAGAACAATTAACCAGTGGAACTGCTTGCCTTCAGAAGTTGTGGGTGCTTCATTACTGGAGGACTTTAAGGAGAGACTGGACAGCCACTTATCTGGTACGGTATAGGATCTCCTGCTTGAGCAGGCAGGTTGGATTCGAAGACCTCCAAGGTCCCTTCCAACTCTGTTATTCTGCTATTCTTTTATGTTCTTAAATAGATCTCTAAGTGGACAGGGGTGGCCCCAGACGTCACTACTGCTAATGATGTGACATTACTAGTTATTCCCAATACATGTCTTGTAGGTCAAAATGTTTTTTTTTTTTAATGCAGCCCCCAGGTCTGAAAGGGCTTGCAAATCCCAGATTAAGGGAAATGTCATCTGTGCATTCTTAGCAATGTGATTCAGACAGCATGTTTCATTTCCTGGGGAAAATCACATCCAGAGTACATTGGATGTTTGTTTCTGGAATCCAGGTGACTTCCTAAAGCATTCCTACTGTAGAGAAAGTTCAGCTTTACCTATATGAGCCTTTCTTCTTCCTGTTAGAAGTATTGGAGAAAAACAGACCTAGTAAAAACTCGAAGGAGAAATAATGGAAACAAGGTTATATGAAAACCACAGGGCAGTACTGTACTATACTGTACGCCGCCCTGAGTCCTGAGGGAGTAGGGCGGCATAGAAGAACTTCGAATAAATAAATAAATACTATATAACGTATCTCACATACTAAAGTCATAGCTTACTTCTAACTGAGCCTCAAACATAGAAAGCTCAGAGGTCATTCTCAAATTCATGCTTGTTATCATTCTCAGGTTGGATGTTTTTGCAAATCCTTAAGCATAAACTTCCTTAGGAAAAAAAATGCCACTAATTAGCTATAGTTCAGTTAATTCATGTATTCCTCTAGTTGTTAGCAGATTTACATGGTCCTCCTGTCAAAAAATGGGAAAGAAGCCAGACAGGAGCTCATTATTCCACCAGAAATCCTTGACCACTAATGAGTACTTGATAAAGGTTAGATAGCTCCCTGCCGACATTTGGCTATTAAATTGCATTTATACCGTAGCCCTATAAACACTATAAATTCTCTTTCATTAGTTCACTGTTCACAAAGCCCTTTGAAAACAGAAATTACATGGAGAGTATCTGCACCAAGCAGAATTCAAATTAAGGCAGGAGGGCCTCACACAGTTATAATTTCTCAGTGGGTAGAAAGATTACAAACAATTTATCAGCTGTTGGGTGGTTATGGAGTTTCCAAGCAAGGCTACTGTCAGGCCTGGAAACCATGACAGCTACAGAATGCAAGGAAGATCAATATGACTAATTTTTTTAATTAAAAAATTAGGTGACAATGTGAAAAAAATACATCCTTAAGTCAACTTCTTGAGTGCATTGCTATATTTTACCAAGTTCTAAGACAACCATATCCTGGTGAAAGGTCAAAATACACATTCCCAAACCTGGATTAGCTGGAGATCGACTCCATCTTCATCTGCGTGGTTTTCTTGTCATATTAGGCAAAACAATCTGGTACTCTTTTCTACTGAGGAGCCTTTTTAATTTCCTGAGGGAAAGCAAATGAGATTTTTCAGATTCTATTTATTTCAGATTCTATTTCAGATGTCAAAGGAAGATATGTCCTCTTTTTTGTCCTCATGTTCAACAGGCACAGCTGTAAAATCAAATATTGTCCGCCTTTATGTGTATCTTTTTTTATTGTTTATTGACATTTATTGTGACCATGTAAATTGTCTGCTTCTTTTTTCCCCCCCTCATCCATCAATAGACTTGACAATTTAGATTTGTTATTTATTCCCTGATTCCAGTAATCGGCTTCAATCCAGCCTCTTTAAACCTATGATTGCCACAGTTTGTAGATCACATAACTCTGCATATATTTCTAAGGTGAGATTTGAAAAGCACATCGTCAACAATTCATTATTAGTGCTAGTACATCTTCCTGAAAATAGATTTGTTGGAAAAATATCGCAGTTAAAAAATCATTCTTTCTGATATTGGGGAAAAATAATTTCAATACATGTAAACTGATGATCCCCCCCTCCCAGTTTTCCACTATAATTATTTCACGGATGCTAAGAAAGTTAAACAGTTAATGCGTCCACTTTTCTCCCATGGTTTTTCTTTCCAACTCTGTATGTCCTTCTTTGGCCTGTTCAGATCTCTTGTAAACCTAACCAAGCCCACAAGATTTTTTTTTAAACCAAGCCATTACAGGTACTAAACAAATGATTGTAAGTTTTGACCATTCAAAGTTACAAGGGCACTAAGAAAAGGGACTCATGACCATTTTTCACACTTACAACCATTGCCGCATCCCCATGATCAAAATTCAGACATGTGGCAACTAACATGTATTTATGACAATTACGGTGTCCCTGGGTCACGTAATCACCTTTTGTGACCCTCTAACAAGCAAAGTCATTGGGGAAATCAGATTCATTTAACAACTACTGTATTTTTCAGAGTATATATATATATATATTTTGGGGGTAATACCTTTTTACTCGGGAGTTGGGCGGCATAGAAATTTTAATAAATAAATAAATAAATAAATAAATAAATAAATAAATAAATAAATAAATAAATAAATAAATACCCCCAAAAAGAGGGTGAAAACTTGGGTGTGTCTTATACACCGAATGTAGCCCCACCCACCCAGCCACTCCCACCCTTTGGCCTCTGTCTTCCAGCAATTTACCTGTTTGCAGCAAAGAGGAAGGGCCTATAAAGCCAAGCAAGTCACTAGCACTTCCCGATCTACAGCTGATTTGCCATGCGGGAAATTGAAAGTGAAACTGAAACTGCAAAGGCAAATAGCTGGGAGAGACACGCAGATTTTTATTTTTGCTGAACTGGATAGAAGGGAGTAAGTGAATAACTATAAATGTCTGTAGAATATTCAAATTATTAGACTTATTTTTTAAAGACTGCTTTATTATTGTTCTAGAGCCAGGGGCAATTTTAAGACTTGTGGACTTCAACTCCCAGAATTCCACAGCCAGCTTTGTTAGCTTTGCTGGCTGTGGAATTCTGGAAGTTGAAGTCCACAAGTCTTAAAGTTGCCAAGGTTGGAGATCCCTGTAAATCTAGACAACTTAACAAAATATAGAAGCTTTTTAAAATAAATGCTCGCTCTGAAGAGGCCCAGGGCTATTGTATCTTCTTTTAAATAATAGAGAATAATGTATACTTCCAGAAATTTTAATTAATTTTAACAGCTCTGTACAAGTATAGTCTGAAATGTAACAATGTCCTGTTTAGTATTAGAGTTTAGTTACCTTGGAGTAGATCTATTTAAATAATTGGGAGCAGTTAGTGTGACTACATTTAAGAAAACTTTCTGGCATAATGTACATTTCTCCAATTCTTTGCTCTTTCTATGGGTCAGGCACACACACAGAAATACACAGCAAACAGTGTATATCATCTGTGCTGTTTGCTGTTTGGCAAATTGCTTGGAGGCAGAGGCCTTTTTTCCTTGTTTTCCTCCCCCAAAACTAAGGTGCGTCTTATACTTCGGTGCGTCTTATACTCCGAAAAATACGGTATATTACTAACTTAACAATGGCAGTGGTTCACTTAACAATGATGGCAAAAAAGTTTGTAAAATGGGGCAAAACCAGTGGTGGGCTGCTGCATGGTTGCAAGGGTTCGGGCGAACCCTTAGTTCTGACGCTTGTCCCCCCCCCCCCCCCCGTTCTATGCTATCCATTTATAACTTACTTTCTGGCTCATTGGCTGGCCCAGCTGCGTTCTGCGTTGCCCCTGCTGTTCTCACCGGAGCTTCCTGAGCTGATTAGGAGCCTGTTTGAAGCTCCATTTCTCTCCCAAAGGGGTGCACGCGAGCGGAGCAAGCGTGCGTGCGTGCGTGCTCACAACCAGCGAACCCTTTGTTAAAGAAAGTGCAGCTCATCTCTGGGCAAAACTCACTTAACAATGATCTTGCTTAATAATGGAAATTTTGGGTTCAGTTGTGTTCATAAGTTAAGGACTACCTGTATGCTTAAAAAAAGGTGACGTATGTTGATAAAGTACCCATAAACAGCTTACGTTCAACAAATTCAACAATGAGGCCAAGCAATCTTGCTGTTCTCATGACATTTAATGGGAGCTAGTTTCAAGGTTTCAACTGATGGGTTCCCTGTTGTTCTTTCCCTTTCCATTCAGGGTCACCTATTGGCACTACCAATCCCCCACCTGATCATGTGGCAGGGCAGGGTTGGGAGTCCAAGCTTTCATTTTTATCATTTAGTTTATTTAGTCTTATTTCTATTATTTGCAGCATGCTTCTTCTAAGAGAACGATCGATCTCCTGGGAGATCGATTGTCCTGTCAGAGAAATAGAAGATCAATTTACCTATGTCAAACAACGCCCCCCCCCCCAAAAAAAGTCTGCCTGAGTGATCCAAAATACAAAACAAGTTTGAAAAACAAAGCAAAACACTTGAACCAAAGAGCTGTCAGTGCTATAACGTCTCCGAATCATTCCTTCCTTTCTCTCTCCTGAAGCCAATTTTCCTTGCTAAGTGTTTTTGGTCCAGCAAAAAGACTCTTCTCTTTCCCACTCCTTTTTCACATTGGTAAGTATAGCTGTTGTTTCATGTGCTTTTCATATCTTACAATCATCCCAGCACACACACAAACACACAAATAGCTGGATTCCTGACTGACAGATTTATTTACCTCCTGGGAATTCAATATTCTAGTATAAAAAGTAAATTCCCCAGAAATCCAAACACTCTCACAGTCAAAGCCAAACTAACCAAGAGGCCCTGTGCCAGTAACAGATGACGAAAGGACATTGCTTTAGCAAAGTTACTGGACTAATTCAGTGGAGAAGACTGCTGCCTTTGACCATGTTATCCCTGGTTCTTTCTGAAGATATTTCATATTGTCTACATCTCAGATTTTGTGTCAAGAGGAAGAAACTTGACTGTAGAAAATACGACTTTAGCAACAGAGTGGTTAATGCCTGAAACTCACTACCTGACTCCGTGGTTTCATCACCAAACCCCCAAAACTTTACCCTTAGACTGTCCACAGTTGACCTCACCCGATTCCTAAGAGGTCAGTAAGGGGTGTGCATAAGCGCACCAGCATGCCTACCATCCCTGTCCTAATGTTCCCTCTTATCAGTACCCATCTTATGTATATAAACAATTTAATTTAATTTCATTTAATTAAAAGTTCTTATAGGCTGCCCAATCCCGTAGGACTCAGGGCGGCGTACAGCATGAATAAGAACAGTACAGTATATAAGAAAACAATTCACAAAACATAACATAAATTTTTTAAAAAAGCAACAGAAACTATTCATCCATGGGGAATCCGATCTTCTTCACCCCGCCTGCCGGAAGAGCCATGTCTTTACAGCTTTGTGGAAGGCCAGAAGTGTGGGGATAGTCTGGATCTCTGGTGGGAGTTGGTTCCAGAGAGATGGGGCTCCCACAGAGAAGGCTCTCCCCCGTGGCCCCACCAACCGGCATTGTTTGGCTGATGGGATCTGGAGGAGACCAACTCTGTGGGACCTAACTGTCAAAGGGAGGTATGTGGTAAGATGCGGTCCCGGAGGTAACCTGGCCCTGAGCCATGTAGGGCTTTAAAGGTCAAAACCAACACCTTAAATTGCATCCAGAGATTAATGGGCAACCAATGCAGCTGGCGGAGAATAGGTGTTACGTGGGTGTATCTCGGAACACCCACCACAGCTCGCGCAGCTGCATTTTGCACCAATTGCAGTCTCCGAATGCTCTTTAAGGGTAGCCCCATGTAGAGCGTGTTACAGTATAACAACGTTATATCTATGTATATTACCAATGCGTACTTGACAAAAATAAATAAATAAAATAAAAACATGTTACATCCCTCCTGGATCAACTGATGATGTTCTAGGCTACCTCAGCAATAAGCTAAATATGAAATGGAGATGCAGGTCTGAAAACATGTCTCTCAAAAAGAGTTACAAGAGGACCTGTGTGCCATGCCAGGTGAGACATGAGGATAAGCCTTCAGTGGCTAGAAAATGCTTCTGGAAGTATCAGAAGAGGCTGACAGGAACTGTGACCAATTTGCATGGGCCTCTATAAAAGTAATCCTCATCCTACAAACCCAATTGGGATCAGAATTTCTGTGCTAAGCAAAGTTAAGTAGTTAAATGAGTTATGCACTATTTTACCACCTTTTTCACCATAGTTGTTAAATGAATCACTCGGTTAAGTGAATCCCATGTTTGTTAAGGAAATCTGAGTTCCCCCATTGAATTTGCTTGTTGGAAGCTGGCTGGGAATTTCATGAATGGTGATCACATGATCCTGGGACACTGCAATGGTCATAAATGAGCCGAGGTGGCGCAGCAGTTAAGAGGCAGTACTACAGGCCACTTTAGCTGACTGTGATCCGCAGGTCAGCGGTTCAGATCTCACCGGCTCAAGGTTGACTCAGCCTTCCATCCTCCCGAGGTAGGTAAAATGAGGACCCAGATTGTTGGGGGCAATGTAAATATACATTGCTTACTGGTGTAAACTGCTTAGAGAGTGCTTGCACTGTGAGGCGGTATATAAATCTCACAAATAAATAAAAATAAATAAATAAATACATGCCAATTAACAAACACCTGAATTTTGATAATGTAACTATGGGGATGCCGCAGTGGTTGTAGGTGTGAGAACTAGTTGTAAGTCACTTTTTTCAATGCCGTTGTAATTTCGGTCACTAAATGAATGGTTGTAAGTCAAGGATTACCTGTATGTAGACATGTCTTGATTTATCTTCGCTCTGTTAATTTTAACAAAAATATAATTTATTACATCATCCTTATTTATCATATAGTTGTATTTCTCATTGTGTTCTTTTTCATTGTTTATTTTATTGTGCTATTATCTTACTTCTGCTCACGCTTTTTTCATTTCTTCCTTTTTATTGTTGGAAGCTGCCTAGAGTTGGCCCCTGGTGAGATAGGCAGCAAATAAATGTAACAAACAAATAAATAAAAAAATATTTAATTACATTTTTTTTCCAACTGCTTTCCCAAGAAGTAGAAGCCATGGAAAGCAAATCCAGCAAATGGGTGGACCTCAGCAAATCCCTAATGATGTCTAGCCCATTATGTCACTTTGGCCCCTAGACTGCCAATCCCTATTTAATAGTTCCTCACATTCCTGTTACATCGATTTACATACCTTGCCTGTAATCCTTCACATAGCATCTGACAGAAGATCTCTTTGACAAACATGGAGGCATATAGTTGCTGGCTGGAGGAGAGGAATGGATAATAACCATATTAGTTTCTAAGCCACGCTCACAGACGGCTACATTCATCTGGGAAAGTCTCAATCCTGGTCTATTGATTTTGCTTCTTCTTATTAATGGCAGCCTTGCAATAAAGATTACCTGCCTGCTTGTTTCAGTCTCTGCAAGGAAGTTCATTGCCCTGTAAAACATCAGTTCAGTCTCATAATGACAGCGGGAAGGACTTCTTGGTATTCAGGTCTTAGCACATCAAAAAAAGCATAGTTTCAGCTGCGTAGCACAAATCCTACTGAAACTAACTTATTAATGCATGCAATTAGGATTAGAGCTGTAGGCTCATTAGAGCAGTGAAGCTGAGCATGTACCCTCACACAATGCTTAGAGTCAGAAATCAGCACCCTGCTAGAGCCACCGGAACCATTATTGCTCTGGCTGTCCCTTGTTAGATAGCTAAGTCCAAGAGCTTTTAAAATACCCTCAGAAGGAGTGGGGAACTATGACCCTTTTATGACTTGTGGACTTCAACTCCCAGAATTCCTGAGCCAGATGGACTATAGTACCCCACCCCTGCTCTATGGCAAAATGGGATGTTGAAAATGGAAGCCAGATAAATTTTGAGCCTAGTAAAGGAAGAGATATGAAAAGAGCTTTCTTATGAGCCCTTCAACTCAAGAGCTGACTTTGTCCCTGTTATCAAAGTTGGGAAACCCATATACTCCATTGTAATGGTATGTGGGAAAGATCTTGGGAGACAGGTCGAAGAGATGTTGCCTAGGGAACAGTCAGATAAGAGGTAGTATAGCCCACAACTGCATTGTGGGTAGGGCAAGAAGCTTAGAAGGGACACTCCCTAAGTTTTGGGGTTGTAAAGGTGGCAGTGGGGAGAATTTTACTTTCAAACTTGTAGTATTCTGTCAAGGTAGCTTTACAATAAAGTAGATTTATCTGATTGCATTTTTTTTCTGGACTACCTGACAAAGCTGACATCCTCTCTTTAATTCCTAAAAAGCAAATATATACATATATATATATGTATATATGTATATATGTATATATATATATATATATATATATATATATATATATATATATATATATATATATATATATATATATATATATATATATATATATATATATATATATATATATATATATATATATATATATATATATATATATATATATATATATACCGTGTTTCCCCGAAAATAAGACCTGTCCCGAAACTAAGCCCCACAGGGCTTTTTCGGGACATGCCTTGAAATAAGCCCCCCCCGAAAATAAGGCCCCCCACTACTTCCGGGGGAAAGGGGGGGGGACATGCCGGGAGCCGCTCTTTTTGCAGCGGCACTCTTTTGGCCCGGAAAGAGAGAGATCCCTCAAGAAGTTTCTCTGCAAAGACCTGCTAAAAAGAGAAGCTGCGAACTTCCAGACGCTGGTAAAGTGAGCGCCTCGCAGCCCGGCCCTCCCCTGCATTCCCCCCCAAATTGTGCCTGATTATCTTACCAGCGTCTGGAAGTTTGTTTGGAAATAGCCGGAAGTGAATCTTTAAAAGGGGGATGCACCCCAAGTCCGATCGCACAATGAGCCTCCCTCACTCCAACAATGCGGAAAGCGGTGCGATGCAGTGGAAGGAATCCCCTTCGCACGCTCCGCCGGGCTCTTTCCCTACCCAGCCACCCGTTCGAGAACTTTGAACTCGCGAGACGTTCTTTTACAATGGGCTGCCGTGGAGAGAAGACCATAATAACATGACGGAGGTTCCAGGACAAGCCAAGGTAGGACGCCTGCCCCGCCCCGCCCCTTCCATTCTCCCTGTGACATGTGCTCCCGTCCCGGCGAGAGACGCGAAACGGCAACTGGGGAGCGGCAGAAGGATCGGGATGGGGAAGCGAGCGATCTGGGCAGTGCTTCTCAGACTTGGCTGGCGCAATATCGCGGCGAGTTGCTCCTTTACCAGCTCGCTCTGGCTGGCAGGATCAACTTCCTTAAGGCGGGGACGCTTGGCTCGGGTTGGCTGGCCGGAGCGTCGCATCACGAATGCAGGGGATGGGTGGAGACCCGGCAGCCCTATCCCAGGGTCCGATTGGTGCAGGAGCGGAGGCGCGTCGCCCGATGCCCGGGTTAGTCCTCGGGTCTGGCGAAGGACTGGCGAACTTTGCGAGGGGCACAGAGGGTTGGCGATGCTATGCCCGATCGATCGATCATTGGTTGGGATGCTGCCTTCCCAGCCTCCGGGATCAATGGGAGAGAAGGAGGGAGGGAGGGAGGGAACGAACGCGGGTGGCTGGGTAGGGAAAGAGCCCGGCGGAGCGTGCGAAGGGGATTCCTTCCACTGCATCGCACCGCTTTCCGCATTGTTGGAGTGAGGGAGGCTCATTGTGCGATCGGACTTGGGGTGCATCCCCCTTTTAAAGATTCACTTCCGGCTATTTCCAAACAAACTTCCAGACGCTGGTAAGATGAGCACCTCGCAGCCCTGCATTCCCCGCCACCCCCAAATTGTACCTGATGATCTTACCAGCGTCTGGAAGTTCGCGGCTTCCCTGTCACCGCCTTCCTCACTCACGTCGCGCCCCGCCCCATCCTTCGCCCCAAAGCTCCAAACTCCGCAGAACCGCGAAACGCACCACTTACTGGAGTTTGACAGCTCTGGGGTTTCCCTCGGCTAGGGGAAAAAATCTTGCATAGTGCAGAAACTCTTCTCGCTTCAAGAACTTGCTAATTCTCGCGAGAAGAGTTTCTGCACTATGCAAGATTTTTTTCCCCCTAAACAGATTAGCCGAGAGACCACGGAGCTGCCGAACTTCAGTAAGTGGTGCGTCGCGGCCTGCCTGCACCCCAAAAATAATAAGCCATCCCCCGAAAATAAGGCCAGGGGCATTTTTGGGGGGTCAAAAAAATATAAGCCCCTGTCTTATTTTCGGGGAAACACGGTATATATATATATATGAAAATTTAGGGCCACCCTTGCATCATTACTACATACCTGCAGCCCTCAGGCAGCTGATTGCCATTATTTGCAGGAGTTACATTCTAGAGAATTGGACCAAACATTCCATTAGCAAATGCTGAACTTCAGTTGGGAACATGTGGGTAGGGTGACTCAATTTTTACTTCTTCTTTTTTGCATGTCTGCAAATAACTGCAAAAGTATTGATTCAATAATAAGGACTGATTACATATCCTGCCCACATTATTTGTGCTTGTTTGCTATCTGGAACATTGAATGAACCCATTCATGGAATAGGGCCAACCTTTACAGTGGGAACTAAAGAAGGGTATGTTGAATTTGTTAGAATATTCATGACTGGGAGAGCCATGTTAACAAGGTTAGCCCATGAATAGGCATAGCAACTGAATCAGCCAATTGGAGCTAACCACTTCTGAGCCTGTGCAGAAAATCGAAACTGAATATTTAAGCTTAAGGCTGGGTGTGGCTCCAGGCCTCTCTCCACTCTGCTCTCTGCCCACTCTGTATTCCCTGTCCTCTCTGAACTCTGAACTAGAAGCTGCTTGTGTTTTACATTTAACTGTTGCTATATTGAAGAAGAACTCTGCTAATGCTATTGTAAATATATATATTATTATGTTTATAAAGAAGTTATTGAATCCAGCTGAATCAGTCATCTGTGTGTGCTTCTGGTTTTGATTTTGCAACAAACTTTAATAGAATTTTGATATACTAGAACAAAATAGTTTCCGTCATAGCATTCTGGAAATGATTACTTCCCAGTCTATGTTACAGTTCTGGGGTTTCCTGGTAGTCTGCCATTATGTACTAATCAGGTCCAACCTTGCTTAGCTTTTGATTTTGGATGTCAGCCAAGAGGTGTCACTGGTAGATAGTTAGAACAAGATGGTTTCAAAGAATATCCAAATACTTTAATATGTCATTGCCTTCTGAGATTTTATTTTTACATTCTCCATCTAGGAATTTTAGGAATTCATGGTAGTTTCCTATTTTGGTACCATTTGATTGGGGATTTTTTTTCAAGTTAAACCAAAACTAATTCAACATCTAATACAGGGGTGGGGAACTATGGCCCCTTTATGACTTGTGGACTTCAAATCCCCAGAATTCTGGCTCAGGAATTCTGGGAGTTGAAGTCCACAAGTCATAAAAGGGCCTTAGTTCCCCCCCTCTGATTTACTATGATCTTTTTCTGCTGTATTACCTCTAAATAACTGTGCTTTAAAAGGGTCTCCAACATTTGATGAACTGGCCAGAGAATTTTTCCTTCAACTATTTCTCCCGCTGTTTCCATGAGGAAGATTGATAAAGTAAACATTATTATTGTTAAGGACCTGCTGCCATCACCTGGTTAGCAAATAAAAATGAAATGTTTACCATTCCTGACTGCTAAAGTACGAAGGTGAGTCAAAAAGTAATGCCATTTTCTTTAGGACAGGTATAATTACCAACACAGGAACATGTAGCATACATCAAAATGAAGCTGGTCCTCTGTGGATCACATCCCTACTTCTCAACATAGTCACCATTTCTCTCAATAGCAATGTTCCACCTTCGAATGAGAGCATGTATCCCTGCCTCGTAAAATTTTGTTGACTGTTCTTTGAGCCACTTCTTCACTGCAGTTTTCATTTCCTCGTCACTGGAATAATGTTTGCCTTTCAAACCCTCTTTCATGGGGCCGAAGAGATTGCTATAATCTAAAGTATTGTCCTCAAACACATTTTATAATAATCTGTGAATGTTCACAGGGGTTTCCCCCTCAGCAACAAGGAATTCAATCACTGCTCTTTGTTTTTGACGCAACTCTAAGGGGGCAGCCATTTTGAATTATCCTTGCGATTCTAAAAACCTGAAAAGTAAGAAAGAAAATATTTCAGAACGTAAATGATATAATCATTTATAACCGGGAAAAATTTCAGGTATTTTTATCAAAAACTTCACCTGAAATGAAGAAAATTGCATTACTTTTTGACTCACCCTCGTAGTAACCAGAGAATGGGGGAAGTCAGTCATAAGACAAAGGCATCTTCATAAGTTAAGTTCCATGTAGCATTGGGCCATTGTATGCTGATACCTGGCTGATTTTCTAAGAAGAGTTTCAGAACTTTTTCAGACTCGGAGTCCTGGAGCCTAGATTGAATGCCAGATAAAAACAAACACCATCAAAAGTATCCCAGGGCAAAGTTAAATAGGAAGGGCTTTCCACTTCTCTTTCTCTCTCATACCCATGCACAATGCAAATATATACCCTGTTATTGATCTTCAGGCACATTCACAGATAAGAAGATTGATACATCCACCCCCACCAAAGCAATTAAGCTTAGAAGCAATCACATTTCCACTGAAAGGTCTGTTGCTACAGGGTTTGGGGGTGAAAAAGGAGGTTGATTTGATGGGGCCAAGGAGGTAGTTTATAGAGCAGTAAAGTTACTTCTTCCCTCTACAAACAACAGAGCATTTTCCATGCTTCTGTGGCTCAAAATTATTTTGGAAACAGAAACTCAAGGATGGTAACATTTGCACATGTCTGTTAAATTCAATTAAGCTTCTCATTCAATATTGTCATCAAATGGGAGGTAGCGTTACGAAATGTATAGACTTCAGGAGAAGATTCTCTCTTATCTTCTACATATTGGTTGAATGCACAATCTGGAATTATTCTATCTTAGAAACAGATTAATATATTTTTAAGTTATTTTATATGGTTACTACCAAGGAACAATTTAGCATAAATAACTTAAGACAATCTAGTTAAATAGGGGTCCCCAAACTTGGCAACTTTAAAACTTGCGGACTTCAACTCCCAGAATTCTCCAGGCTGGGGAATTCTGGGAGTTGAAGTCCACAAGTCTTAAAGTTGCCAAGTTTGAAGACCTCTTCTAGTACATATCAGATTTCCTTCTCCACATACTTTCTTTTTTGCCAACTTGTTAACTGTTAAAGAAAGGCTTCCTCCTCCTGACACCATCCAGAGCTGTTGGGATTATATCTCCCCGAATTCCCAGTCACTGACTCTATTGGCAGTGCTGTTTAAGAATTATTGAAATTTTAGTTCCTATAGAATTGGACAGCAATGAATGAGGGAAGGCTGATTAAAAGTTTATATGTGAAGAAAACACATTTCCTCCCTGTGAATGGATGTCCATCTGCCAAGGAGAGGAGCTTTATCTGCAAAAATATACCCTTGACTTATAGTTTCAAAATTAGAAAACTTTCCCCTTTGTCTGTTCAACTTGCTTATGTACATTTGAGTGCTACATGGCCCAGGACTGTGAAACCAGTAAATAAAAATCTGTCTTCAGTCATTCTTAAATCATGTGGCTGATACAACCCATTGTTTAATTTCCTGCATTTGGTTTTAACATTGGATTTTTTCTAGGCAACTATCAACACTGAGAATCACTTGAATCCAAACACTAATTATTGGAACAGTCTGTATTAAGGGGATTTAAATATTTTGCATATAAGCTACATTCATTAACTAATTAGCCTGCGGCATTTACAAACAATCTAAATATCTATGTGGACAGCCATCTGTGACACAAGACACATTAGATGGGAAGAAAGACAGGACATTGCAAGTGTTTTGTCAATTTTATAGTTTTCCTTATGTCTCAGCTTGTCCTTCTTCTGGATTCAAACTTCTACCCAGACTTATGACCCTATCATTGCACAGAGAATCTGGTGTCATTACAAGCTCATCCAAAGAAAGAGCAAATATTACAAACACATTGTGCCCAAATTGGAGTAAAGGTTTCTGAGAAGTGGTAGATCTATTACTGAAGCCGTATGGCATTGTACATACACTAACCAGAAACAGCAGCATTTGTAAGAGGTGAAAGAGTAAATTTCTGTAAAAATATTTACTGTCAATAATCAGCAGAGCTTCATTTGGCCTTGCATAGTCCCAAAGGCTTCCAAAGCATGGCTACAGGTAGACATATTTGAATTATAAACATTTTTATTTTTTTTATTTTTTTATTTGTCAAAACATGTACAAGATAAATGTTAAGGAGTTATTGTGCTGTTGAGCACATACACAGTGAAATAGTGATTGTGGTTGTGGTGTTACAGTTTGATATGAATGCTATTCAGTCAATAAACAGATACATTTAGTATTTACAAATAGTTTACTTAAAGTAGTAGCAAAGTTCAATAGGAAGTCCAAGTCATACACAGTAAGTCAGTCAATATGAAGAATCTTCTTCTTGCCTATCTTTGTTTTAACTAACAAACAAAGCTTACAGCTAACAATCAAGTTTACACTATCACAGATAGTTACTCTTTTCACAGCAGCTCTTCACAGCAATTTCACACAGTCACAAAGCAATTATTCATCAGTAAAGTAGCAGAGATAAATCATCAGAGAGTCAGCACTCCGGAACACACCTTCAAACACACACAGCAGCAATTACCAATCATCATCCTGAGCATGCTCTCTTGCTGCTTTATATAGTAATCAGCCTACAATCATTTAAAGCAATACACACATAACATTGATTTGTGGCTTGTTCATATATTAGCAAACCCAATCATTTGAACAGGGTTCTAACAATAGCAGGTATTGGTATAAACATAAACAAAAGCAAAGTAGGTACAGGTAAATTTGGACAATAGGACAGTAAGACAGGGACGGTAGGCACAATGGTGCGCTTATGCACCTATGTTTTGGGAAAGGAAATTAGGAATGGATATTACATCTTCTATAATAATATCCATCTTTTAATCAGGATAGGCAGAAGAGGAAATAAAAATGGCATACCACTTGTGGTTTATATGGCGGTACAGTCCATACATAGAACAAAGAATAAAACCTCAAATTTCAGCTTAAATCCAGCTTCCTGCAATGGATTCGGAGAAAAAGAGTGGCGGGGGAATGCTCCCATACTGTTGTGCCTTGGCCGCGTCCAGCGCCGAGTCTGGAGGATCCGGAGGACGCGGAGCCGCTCATGGTGCAGCAGTACCAGCCTATGTGCCTGGCACCAGAGACGGCTGGTGATGAGGACTCGGTGCCAGAGCAGGATGATCTCCCAGGACCTTCTGCACCTGCGCAGCAGAGTTCTTCATCAGGAGATGAAGAACTCATGCTGGATGCCAGAGCACGCAGAGCAGCCAGAAGACAGGACTGGCTGAGTAAGCGTCGGTCCAATCGGAGGAAGCAGTGAGGGCTAATTGGGCCACGCCCTTCAGTGGCTATATTAAGCCAGGGTAATTAGTGCTCATTGCTGAGAACAACAATTCAATGACCGCGGCATATCCAGAGTTTCGTTTCTACGTCTGTTTGGGAATCTTATCACCAGCTTCTGCCAGCTTTATTCCGGGAAGCCAGCCAAGTTGTTCAGATAAGAATTAATGAGTCTTGCTTTGAACTTTTGTCTGTGTGCTATTTAACCCTCACGTAACCCAAAGAACCTTATTCCTGAAGACTTTCCGTTTGTGTTGTTTTGGACTTCTAAACCCTCTGAGTTTTACTAAGAAACTGTATTAGTAAAAGGAACCTTTTTGTTTGCCTCCCAACGACTGTGTGTGTGTGTTTCTGGGGGGTTGCGGTGCTGGGTCACAACACATACTATCTGGCCATTTGGTATGAGTATGTTTATTAGTCCTTGTACATTGTGCTTCTGCAAAATAAATTGTAGATCATGAAAGTGAGAGATCATAGGAAAAGTCCTTTTCTCCCTGCATAATAAACCATCTCAACATACTTCTTTCATACGGATCACTCAATACTGCAATCCTTAATCATACCTCACCTTGTATTTTCACATGCACGTCTTAAGTATTCCATTTCCACTGCAATCAATCCATTGTTTTATTTATCTTATCAGCTTACATCTTCACATAAGAAAGTAGATGGAAGCACATCCCTTTATGCAGAAGTTTTCATTTCTTTTGGCCAACATTCATTCTTCAGAACAGATCGCACAATATCTATCTACCGTTATTCATGTGTCTTCAAATTTCTCCATTTATTTTCCCATACTTAGTTAACCAAAGTATGCTAATTTGTTTACTTGCTTTAGTTTTTCACCCTTTTATGTGAAACTTGATTCACATAATTCTAATCCTAACCCAAATTCATCTTTGATACTTTAATTTTCTGATCAATATTCCTCGTTGCATCATACAATCTCTCTAACATTCTTTGTAATCATTTGGATCATCAACCAATAACACAGCATCATATGCACTCAAAACTAGATGTATATTCAGACCTCAAACCAAAACACTTCTAACATCACCAGGAGAATTCCTGATATATTGATCAATATATATTGATCCACAAATAGTTTAAACAATCAAAGAAACATTGCCATAATCAATACTTTACCTCTGCCCACCCCCGGTCGGGTCCCTCCCTCTCTCCCCACCCCCTTCTCTTCTAAAGCCCCAAGATTGCAATGGGGACCAAATTATGAATGGTAGTTCCAAAAGTATGGTCACCTTCTACAAAATTATTCAGGAAGGAAACAAATATACTGTATTTTTCGGAGTATAAGACGCAACTTTTTGCCCCCAAAAAGAGGGTGGCAATGTCAGTGCGTCTTATACACCAAATCCAGCCATTTTTGGGCCTCCCGAAGCCCCGCCCCCGCATCCAATTTTTGCAAAAAATGGGCAGTTTTTCGCAAAAATGGGAAATTTTTGCCTTCCCCCACCCCCTAAAAGTGCTCTGCAGGCTTCCCAAACACTCTGCATGCCCTGGTTTTGCAAATAAATCAGCAAAAAATGGGCCATTTTTTGCAAAAATTGGGGCGTTTTTGCCTTCCCCCACCCCCCAGGAGTGCTCTGCAGCAGGGGTGAAATCCTCCTGGTTCGGCCGGGCCAGTCGTTCGGCGTATAGCCGATGGAACTGGCAGCGGTCGCGGTGCGGAGCTTCTCCCGCCCACTTCCCCGGCCCGGCTGAACGCTGCCATTCGGGTTATTTTACCCTCTGTGCATGCGCTGCTCTGCAGGCTTCCCAAACCCTCTGCATGACCTGTTTTTGCAAAAAAACAAGCCAAAAATGGGCCGGTTTGTTTGCAAAAAATGGAGTGTTTTTGCCTTCTAATTACCCCATCTAGTATGACTGGAGGAGGAATTCTGGGAATTGAAGTCCACTAGTCTTAAAGCTGTCAAGTTTGAAGACCCCTGGGTTAGAGGTTAGGGGTGCAGAGGTCTTCAAACTTGGCAAGTTTAAGACTTGTGGACTTCAACTCCCATTCCTGAGCTAGCATGACTGGAGGAGGAATTCTGGGAGTTGAAGTCCACTAGTCTTAAAGCTGTCAAGTTTGAAGTTTGTAAAAAGTATACAAGGTTGTAAAAAGTGTACATGGCTGTAAAAAGTATACATGGTTGTAAAAAGTATTCTGCTACACTGGTATTTTATTAAATAATATATTACTACACCATTTGGTTCAGAATACTTTTTCCTTGTTTTCCTCCTCTAAAATCTATGTGCGTCTTATACTCCGGTGCGTCTTATCCTCCGAAAAATACGGGTATATATTTTCCCCATACACCTGTAACATTCTCAAATTCCAGTTTAGAAATGTGCAAGATAAGAGACTATTGCTATTCCACTCCATGCTATCTGAGTTATTATAGGGATTACAATATAGAAGGGCAAAAGATTAAGCAAAATGTTTATGTCTTGTGCTATAAAATATAGCAGAAGGAGTACCGGGAGGAAAGGAAATTACCCAAATTCTCCCTCCTGAATCACCCCTGACATCATAACATCTTGCAGAACGAACTAATAAATGAAGCAAGCAGACCAAACAGAAATTTCAGCAGAATACATTTCAGGTTAGAGATATACCGCAACATTTTATTGTAACCTAGTTATTTTCCAGTTATTAAACTTGTATTTTTCTTTAGGGAGCTTTCATGTTTGTGTGGAAGTATTTTAAATGCGGTTCCGTTCCAGCACACTTTCAGAGGAATCGGCCTTCTTGACTCCAATGGCACTTTTGCGTAAAGGTTTTCCTGTTCGTGATTTAACCAGTAACTAGAAACTACTTCAGATTTTTAAGGAAACAAAATCTTTCCACTGAAGACATAATTTAGCCAACCTCACCCATTTCCTTTCTGACTTCCATTCATTGTTGAACTATTGTTGAATTGTATGGCTCTTAAGTCAGTCTTTTAGTCTATTCTGTGCTTACATTAAAAGTTCTGCAAGATTAATTTTCCTGTGACCCTTTACGGTAGCATAATTGTTTCCTACAATTGCTAGAAAACTGGGAAATACAAGAATTACAGTTGCTAGGAAAATATAAATACGTCCAAACTATTTGTTGCCAAGATACCTCCAAGAGAATGTATATAGGCTAACAATTACAGTCTGGAGAAACACAGATTCATATCTCTGTTCAGCTAGGAAACTCAGATACCATCTAGCTTACCTCACATACAATCATGTAAATACAGTCAAAGAAAGGGTGGTGGCCATCTTGAGATCCTAGATACAGGAACCCAGGCTTCATTTTAACAACAAGCCAACAAATAGCTCTGGTTATAGCCATGATGTGCTCAAAGAGGAACCTAGATATTTACCTAGGATGGCACAACGGACCAAGTATGGACAGCGGATGGCCTTAAGTGATATGGATTAGGATGAACACTTGATAGTAGAGATAGAGAGAACTGTAATCAAGATCACATGAAGTGTTAATACAACTTTATAATGCCTTGGTAAGACCACACTTGGAATACTGCATTCAGTTTTGGTTGCCACGATGTAAAAAAGATGTTGAGGCTCTAGAAAGAGTGCAGAGAAGAACAACAAAGATTATTAGGGGTCTGGAAGCTAAAATATATAAAGAACAGTTGCTGGAACTGGGTATGTCTAGTCTGATGAAAAGAAGGACTAGGGGGTGACATGATAGCAGTCTTCCAATATCTCAGGGGCTGCCACAAAGAAGAGGAGTCAAACTATTCTCCAAAGCACCTGAGAGTAGAAGAAGAAGCAATGGGTGGAAACCAATCGAGGAGAGAAGCAACTTAGAACTAAGGAGAAATTTCCTGACAGTTAGAACAATTAATCAGTGGAACGGCTTGCCTCCAGAAGTTGTGAATGCTCCAACACTGGAAGTTTTTAAGAAGAGATGGATAAACATTTGTCTGAAGTGGTGTAGGGCTTCCTGCCTAAGCAGGGGGTTGGACTAGAAGACCTCCAAGGTCCCTGTTGAGATAAGAATTACTCTTATCAGAGGCGAAATGAATCTTTTCCTGGAACTCTGACATTGTCAAAATAAACCGCATTATAATTCTAATGAATAAGATATTTATTTTGA
This sequence comes from Diadophis punctatus similis, assembly GCA_023053685.1. Lineage (NCBI taxonomy): Eukaryota > Metazoa > Chordata > Lepidosauria > Squamata > Dipsadidae > Diadophis > Diadophis punctatus. The sequence continues at coordinate 14,045,018 of JALIGW010000003.1, read as the reverse complement.
TACAAAAATAAGAAATCACATACTGGCTATATAAAAGAGATGTTGCTTCGTCATGAAGCAGAGAACAAAAGGGATGAATCAAAAGAAAGGAATGTACACATGCGTACTAGGAACATATTAATCACGTGCTCAGGAATAAACCATTATATTTGATAGGGATGCATCTCCCTGCATATACATGTAACAGGCAATATAAAATCACTGTGTGACAGTCCCTTCCAACTCTATTATTCTATTCTATTCTATTCTATTCTATTCTATTCTATTCTATTCTATTCTATTCTATTCTATTCTATTCTATTCCATTCCATTCCATTCCATTCCATTCCATTCCATTCCATTCTATATTGTCCTCTAGTGGATAATGAGATTTTTTTACTGTCCAGATCCGGGAGACCTAGCACTGATGCACCCTGCCAATTCTGCATTATCCCTAACAAAGGGATCTATGCTGCAGCTGCTGCAGCTTTCATACCTCCTTGAGAGCAGCTTGTGTGTACAAGCACCAGACACCAGAATTGGCTTGCTCTCTTCAATTCAACCACTAGCTTTCTGACATGACTAAAATTAGGATAGAGGGCCCTTCTGAGAAGTAGACCCCTAGGTCTAAGGAGCTGTGCAACTGTTGTGGCCTAGAGGTGGAGCTCTTGCCTCACAATCAGGAGGTTGTGAGTTCGATCCTAGGTAGAGGCAGATGTAGGGTCTCCTGCTTGGGCAGGGGGTTGGACTAGATGACCTGCAAGTTCCCTTCCAACTCTGTTAATCTGTTAAATCTGTGCCTATGCCCTAGCTCCGTGGTGGCGAACCTATGGCACGCGTGCCACAGGTGGCACGCGGAGCCATTTCGGCTGGCACGCCACGGGTCCGGCACATTCTACTTCCGGGTTTCTGGCGCGCATGCGCAGAGCTGCTAGAGCTACCCGAAACCGAAAGTTAACTTCGCCTTCTTTACTTCGGCTCTTCGGCTTGCAAAGCTCAAGCCTCAAGCAAATCCTCTTGCTGTTTGTTGCTCCCTCCCTCTCCGCACCAGCTTCAATGTAAGTGGGCTGGTGTGCGGGGCAGCTACGAGGGGGGGCGGGGGGTGGGGGGGAGGGGGGGGCGGGGAAAGAAATGAAAGAAATCCCTCATCCGCACGTGGAAGCCTGGCTGGAAATTCCCAGCGTGATACCTTTTATTCATGAGGCCGGAGCGAGGAGTGGGCGGCAGCACCCAGAACGTTTTTCTGCCGGCTCCCAAACTGCGCGCCCCGATGCTGCCCTGGGTGGGCGGAACTGGCCACAGTGGAGCCGCCGGTGCAGGGCAGCATCGGGGCGCGCAGTTTGGGAGCCGGCAGAAAAACGTGCTGGGTGCTGCTGCCCACTCCTCGCTCCGGCCTCATGAATAAAAGGTGCGGTGGGTGGAACTGGTGGAATTTAAATAGATGGTTTGGCTGGGGAAATTCCTCAGGCGTTGGAACGTGTGTGGGGGGGATACTTTTGAAGGAGATACAAGGGGGGCTGAGAGCTGGTTTCTGTCCCACAAGAAAGATTTGGTCCAGAACTGATCCCAACATGGAAGGTCTTTTATTTGCTCATTGTACTCGTCTTTGCATTTTTATCAGCCTTTTATTTCCAGAAGTCAGGCAAGAAAGCAATTTCACAGAAGAGGGGTGGGAGAGGGCTTTAGGTAGGATGTTTTGTCTGGGAAAATTCACATCAACTCCCAGATCCCCTTGGGATCAACCTGGACACCTGAAGCAGCCCTTCCATGCCTCCTCAGGTGTTGGAACGTGTGGGGGGGGGGGGAGCTTTTGAAGGAGATACAAGGGGGGCTGAGAGCTGGTTTCTGTCCCACAAGAAAGATTTGGTCCAGAACTGATCCCAACATGGAAGGTCTTTTATTTGCTCATTGTACTCCTTGCCTGCAATGCAAAGATAAGGAGTACAATGAGCAAATAAAACACCTTCCATGTTGGGATTACTTCTGGACCAAATCTTTCTTGTGGGACAGAAACCAGCTCTCAGCCCCCCTTGTATCTCCTTCAAAAGTATCCCCCCCCACACGTTCCAACACCTGAGGAGGCATGGAAGGGCTGCTGCAGGTGTCCAGGTTGATCCCAAGGGGCTCTGAGAGTGGGTGTGAATTTCCCCAGCCAAACCATCTATTTAAATTCCACCAGTTCCACCCACCGCACCTTTTATTCATGAGGCCGGAGCGAGGAGTGGGCGGCAGCACCCAGCACGTTTTTCTGCCGGCTCCCAAACTGCGCGCCCCGATGCTGCCCTGCACCGGCGGCTCCACTATGGCCAGTTCCGCCCACCCAGGGCAGCATCGGGGCGCGCAGTTTGGGAGCCGGCAGAAAAACGTGCTGGGAGTGCGAGGCTTGGAGCAGGAGAAGGGGGCGGTTGCGCAGGCTGGGCGGCTCGCGTAACTGCTCCCTCCTCCTTCTCTTGCCAGCCTCACGTTCCGGCTGGTGCCCGGAGTGCGAGGCTTGGAGCAGGAGAAGGGGGCGGTTGCGCAGGCTGGGCGGCTCGCGTAACCGCTCCCTCCTCCTTCTCCTGCCAGCCTCACGTTCCGGCTGGTGCCCGGAGTGCCAGGCTTGGAGCAGGAGGAGGAGGGGGCGGTTACGCGTGCGCAGTAGATGTGCGCATGCGCGGTGCGGGCGCGTGCGTGGTGCGGGCGCGTGCATGTAGGTGTGGGTGCGCATGCGCAGGGGGGGGTGCGCATTGCATTTTGGGTAGTGGCACGCGGGAGCGCTGGTGGGTGTGCGCGTGCCTATTTTTGGCACGCCGAGAGAAAAAGGTTCGCCACCGCTCCCCTAGCTTATAGGATTGTTTTTCGAAGAAAGAATGGGAGGTGAGATATTGTTTCCTTGCTTCAGAGGTGGGTTCCTGCTGGTGCGGTTAATAGCTGTTGTTTGGCGCAGAGCCGAAGACGCTGCTGCCATTCGCAGCGCAGGGGCTTTCCCCAGGCGCTCCCGCCGCCCGCATGGATGCCGCCGTTTGCGTTCTTTTGCCCTCTGCGCATGCGCAAAGCATTCTGCATGTGCAGAGGGCAAAAGAACGCAATTGGAGATGTCCATGTAGGCAGGGAAAGTGCCCAGGGAAAGCTCCCGCACCATGAACGGCAGCAGCGTCTTCGGCTCTGCGCCGAACAACAGCTATTAACCGCACCGGCAAAAACAGGCAGGAACCCACCTCTGCCTTGCTTGCTCTGAGCTTCTAGAATAAAAAATGGATTTCATAAATAATCCAAACAATTACCTACTGTTCATTTCTCTTATGCCCACGAACAAGTTTCTGGATGTGCCATTAAATAGGAAAAAAAGAACTCTTTCATAACATCTTCTATTCAAGTTACAAATCAACTGCCATGCATCTTAATGCCACATGTTTTTGTCTTTGTATTGTGTATATGTCACACATGTTTAGGGCTTCCACCCAACACAACTATGCTGTAACGCATGAAATAGGAAACAAGGGTGTTCCAGACAGCCTCCCAGACAAAATAATTTATACTCACGAATATAACAGTAATATATTAGAAGATACATTCCATCCAGTCTTAGAAGATGGAAGAAGAAAAAATTAAATTGCTTTTCCAGGTTGACCAAGGACTGCATTGTGTTGTTTTCAAAATATACTGCATAGCAATGCCTTACAGCTCGTATCACACAAAAGCAGGTGTGTGTTCTGCAGAGAAGATGGGTTATATTCCTAATGAGGGCTCACAAAGAAAGGAATACTTGCTTTTCACAGGATTGAGAAGGAACGGACAGCAGAAATATCAGTGGCCTTACCTCCCAATGTATCATTGTAAAAATGATCATAGGTTGTTTTCATTGCACATTTTATGCAAGTCAAATAATAATAATCAATAAAAACTTCAAAAAAAATTGCAGTGATTACCGAAAGTCTGTATTTGTCAAGAGCAAATCTTAGGATACAAATCTTATTTGATTTCTTTTTCTGTTAGGTAGTTCCTTAGTAAATTGTTGGAATGCCCAGAAGAGAAGATAGCAAACAATTAGTTTACATTACAGAAATACAGATGGACATTAGGGGGAAAAAGTCCTAATCCTAAGAGCAAGTTAACAACAAAAAATATGATCTTGGAAGGAGGGAGATTCTCTTTCATTCCAGGTTTCCTGGTTTAGGGAGAAAGTTTGACCCTTCCAACCTTTCCATTCTATAATTCTGATTCTGTTGATATTTAACCTCTATTTTCCTCTGCTTCCCAAATAAATAAAAACTGCAAGCTTAATAAGAGAAGGTCAACTGTTGCTTTGAGAGCCGTGGTAGCGCAGTGGTTAGAATGCAGTATTGCAGGCTAATTCTGCTGACTGCCAACTGCCAGAAGTTCGGCAGTTCGAGTCTCACCAGCTCAAGGTTGACTCAGCCTTCCATCCTTCCAACGTGGATAAAAAGATTGTTGGAGGCAATATGCTGACTCTGTAAACCGCTTAGAGGGGGCTGCAAAGCACTGTGAAGTGGTGTATAAATCTAAATGCTATTGCTATTGCTTTGAAGAAAGCTTTGGTGTTCCCAGTGTTGGAAAGTAGAAACCTCTATGACAGTGATCCCCAAACCCTGGGCCATGGCCCATTACTGGACCATGGCCTATTCACAACTGGGTCATGGGCCGGCGCACATGTGTGTGCAGTTCGACTTGCTTGCATGGCCCGGTTTCCCTCTCCCCCCCCCCCGTCAGCCAGGCCACCAAGCCACAAAGGTTGGGGACCACTGCTCTACAACACCTCCACTAGCCAGGCCACACACCAGACGTCTTATAAAATTCCACACCAAGGAAGAGATTTACACATCTAAGAACAACATATCCCCTTAGGACACAAAACAACTTTCCTCTCTGGACTTCACACATCTCCAGGGAAAGAACACTTCAATTTACACATCTAAAACATCTCACGGTCAAAATCCATTGTCACTATAAATATTACTAGTCTCAGCATTCTGACTTCATGGCCATCTTTGAATTGATGACCTTCATTTTGCTGTCTGGCTTTTTGAATAAACTTTACCTCTACTATTTCTACTTCGAGCAATTTTTCTGCGTCTTGGGTTCCCAATTCGAAATTGGACCAAAACTTCTTCTAGCACCAGCTAGACAAGATGCCTGTAGATTAGAAAGTTCTCTGGGCTTTTTTTCTAGATAGGCCAAGAGCCGCTTTTTACTACAAAAGGCCCAGCTGCTCCATGCTCTCTCTCACCTAAAGGAATAAGCAAAGGCTGCTAGGATAAATTTGAGATGAAATTTCTTTGATCAAAGGCACAACGTAGCAGTGGGATCCTATCTAAAGAAAGACAAGAAAGGAGATGTCAGCATTTTATGCAGCTGTGCTATTATCACTGTAAATTCTTTCTCCTTCTCCTTTCTCCTTATTTATGTTGTGGCCTGAATCCAGGCTGTCTCCTTTCTCCACTTTTGGGATAGGTCTGTTGGGATTCTTAGTAAAGGCAATTGTTTCAACCCTCTCTTTTGTTTCCAGGGAAGATTTCATTCCACAAATTGGAACCCTTCCCATTTTTACTTCAATCCCTTGAAGTGATATATGGGCATGTGCTTGAATTTTTCTCTTTTCTCATCTTAAGCTTCTCTCCCCCCCCCCCACCTCTGCTAACAGGGAGAGACAAATGTGACACCCTCTCCAACATTCCCTTCATTTAAACTTCTTCCTTTGTTATAATGATCAAAATGTTCAGCTGCTGCTAGCAGCAGTTTCATGTAAAGCTTGCTTTTCTCAAGTCAATTCCTCATCACTGATTGTCCCAGATCAAATAAAATAGCATTATTTAAATCCACAAGCCAAACTCCTCAGTCCAACCTTAACTGCAAATACATTTATTCCCTATGTGTATTGCACAATGCTAGTACCTATTTGGGCTTCATTGAATTCTTATTTTACTCTTTATTTATTTTATTTTATTTTATTTTATTATTTATTTAGTTTGTCAAACATGTACGAGATAACAGGTGTAAGTATAAACATGGACATGAGCACATGAAATGAGTACAAATAAATGGGGACAGTAGGACAGGAATGGTAGGCATTCTGGTGCACTTATGCACGCCCCCTTACAGACCTCTTAGGAATGGTGTGAGGTCCATGGTAGACAGTTTAAGGTTAAAGCTATGCGGGTTTGAGGAAGTAACAATGAAGTCAGGTAGAGCATTCCAGGTATTGACCACTCTATTGCTGAAGTCGTATTTTCTGCAATCGAGTTTGGAGCGGTTTACCTTGAGTTTGTATCTATTGTTTGCCAGTGTATTATTGTGGTTGAATTTAATTTACATTTTGAATTGAAGTTCTAATTCCCCTCCTTCAGTCATTTGGATCTGTAGTATGTTTGCAGTTTTTGCTAGTTCCTCCCCAACATTAGATAAATCCGTTGAGTCTGTATGTTTTGTGCATTTTAATTGGAACAGATTGTTCTGAATGCTATAAAAAATGTAAAGAGGCCTTAGAAGGTGGGCATTGGGCACTAAGTCCCTCTTTTTGAACATTTGAAGAATCTTTTTCCATCCTTGGATTCTTTCTATTTTTTTTCTCAATGTGAACATATCTTTGGAGACAACAGATAAAAGCTTCCTAAGCAATTGTGTGAATTTGGAAAAAGACAGGAATGCTTTAAGGATTCCAAAAGAGATGGATAGCTATTCACACCAATATGTTCTGAATCACCACTTCAGAAGAATTTCACAGCCTTAAGGTCTACACATTTTTGTTTCATTGGTTGCAACAGTGAAGAAATAAAGAGGTAGATCTTGGCCAATACCTCTGAGAGAACAATTCTGATTTAATGAATAAATTACAAAAAACACCAATGCAGAGTTTGAACCAGTCTCAAACCATGACTATTTTTACATTTCTCATTTGTTCTCACTATAATTCTGTGAATCTATATATATAAAAGTGAAAACCACTCACGCATTAATCACGAAATCTCCAGAACCATAAAGCCTACAAACTTGAAATTTGCCACGTATGTTCCTCTTGGCTTCTAGATGCTCACTAACAAAGGATTTTTCAAAATGACCATTGGAGCATGAGTATTTCTTATATTATTATTAACAGCTCTGATGCTAAGGAGTTCTACTCCTTCTCCCAACCTGAAAAGAAATCTGATCCAAATGCAAAACACAAGCAGAGGAGTTTCAGTTTCGCTTTTGCTTTCACAGCAGCAAGCAGCTTTACAACAGAACAGTTGAGCTAAGCCACACTAGCCAGATGAATACCGATGGATGCTGGTAGGCAGAGACAGATCCCCCCCTTATTTTCCTCCTCAGTTCAGATGAATCTGTTCCTTCTACTGTAACACCAGTTAAAGGGAAAAGAGGCAAAAAATGCAGGAAAAGATTTACAGATGTGATTAGGAAAACACAAGTAAGGGAAGCTGCCTGTTTCTCCCATGGCCAGTTCTATGTGGCATTCTCAAGAGTCAGTTCACCTGATGGCCTGGTCATCCTCCATCTAGAGAGCAAAACTAGGAATGTTGTTTACAGGGAGGTCCTGAGCAATTCATCTGTGGGACGAATTGAAAGTCTATGCTATGTAAATAATGTCTTCATCTGTAACAGAAACTTAGCTTACCATCTCTAACGAAATAATACAGTCCCTTTTTTAACTACTCATTAATTTTCAAGCTTTAAGTGTCAATTTATCAAGCCCCATCACATCGTTTCGTAGTGAAGCACGGGTATCAGCTAGTGAAATCATAAAGAGTTCCATTCAAATCTGAATCTGAAATTTAAAGGTACTCCTCAATTTACAATCACAACTGAACTCGGAATTTCAGTCCTAAGCCATTGCAGATGTTAAGCGGGTCACCATATGAACTGACTCAATTTTATGACCATTTTAAAGTAGTTGTTAAGCAAATCACTGTGGGTGTTGAGCAAATCACATTGCCATTTAACAAACCACATAATCATTAATCCAGCAAATGCAGTAGGTGTTTTTGGCCGTTTTCTGCCAGAAAACAGCAAAGAAAAAAAAATGCAAATCACGCTCATGTGATGGCAGGGCGCCGCAACTGGCTATAAATGTGAATCGGCAATCACGTTTCCAAAATGCAATCATGTAGTTGCAGGGGGATGTGCAACAATTGTAACTTCAACAGGTCATACGTATCTTTTTTTTAAAGTCTGTCGTAACTTCAAATAGTCATTAAGGGGTCAGTCATTAAGTGAGGACCGCAGGTAGTTGATTGAGTCATCCAAGATATTCACAAAAGACTAAAGACATGAACTCAGGACTGAATATGTCTCTGGGCCTTTTCCTACTTGTAACTAACCTTGGAACAAACTCTTGTAATACTTCTATTTTGCCATGACCCTATGACAGTGATGGCGAACATATGGCACGCGTGCCACAGGTGGGATGTGGAATCATATCTGCCGGCACGCGAGCCGTTGCCCTAGCTTAGCTCCAGCGCACATGTGCGCACTGGCCAGCTGATTTTCAGCTCGCGCGGAGGCTCTGTGAGAGTGTTTTCAGCTTCCGGAGGGCCTCCAGGGGGAGGGGGAGGGCATCTAAGGAAGCCTCTGAAGCCTGGGGAGGGCAAAAAATGGCCTACTGGGCCCATCGGAAGTCAGGAAATGGGCCATTTCCAGCCTCCAGAGGGCCTCCAGACTGGCGGGGAAAGCCGTTTTTGCCCTCCCCAGACATTGAATTATGGGTGTGGGCACTCGCGCGTGTGCGATAGCGCGCGCACACATGCTTTCGGCACCTGAGGAAAAAGAGGTTCGCCATCACTGCCCTATGACATTGCCATAATCTCATTGCCAGCCCTTGCCTGAGACAGATTGAAATCCTCCTGCATCAGTATTTTTAAAAAGAGGGTTTTTTCCTACTTATACCCACCTACAGCCCAAAGCCCATCCCCGGGGCAGCCTAAAGATGTGTAAATCTGTTTACCAATTGCCTTGAAAGGAAGTCGGGTGCCTTGCAGTGACTGGGAGCAGAGCCACAAAGGCAGAATAGGAATTTGCCAATGTCATGCTGGTGGGCAGGTCATATAAGGATCACTCCTTTCTGGCAAACTGTACCATTCAGATTTATTGCACTCTTGCACACTTACCAAAGACAACATCTAGAGACCCTATTATCTTCTGCCCCTCCAAGACTGACAGGATTGAGAAAAGTACAAGTGAACAGTTATGCATTTTGTATTGTTTAGATAATTAAAATTTAATCTCTTTATGGCAGCAGCCTTTAATGTTCATTTATTTGCACAGATCAAACTGTTCTGCTTTGGAGATCCCCTAAAAAGGTCAACAAGCAATCTTCATTAGCCTAGCACCTTTTAGATGTGTTGGAACTACATCTAGGAATGTAGTTCCATCATTCATTCATTCATTCATTCATTCATTCATTCATTCATTCATTCATTCAATTTCTATAGCTGTCCACCTCAATCAGTGACTTTTAGTGGCATACAGTTCCAAAAGTTATAGTTGGGATCAGTGGTGAAATCCTAATTTTTTAACTACCGGTTCTGTGGGCGTGGCTTGGTGGGCATGGTGTGGCTTGATGGGAGTGGCTTGGTGGCCATGGCAGGGGATGAATACTGCAAAATCTCCATTCCCACCCCACTCCAGGGAAAGGATACTGCAAAATTCCCATTCCCTCCCCACTCCTAGGGGAAGGATATTGCAAAATCTCCATTCCCGCCCCACTCCAGGGGAAGGATACTGCAAAATCCCCATTCCCTCCCCACTCCTAGGGGAAGGATATTGCAAAATCTCGATTCCCACCCCACTCCAGGGGAAGGATACTGCAAAATCCCCATTCCCTCCCCACTCCTAGGAGAAGGATATTGCAAAATCTCGATTCCCACCCCACTCCAGGGGAAGAATACTGCAAAATCCCCATTCCCTCCCCACTCCTGGGTAAAGGATATTGCAAAAATCTCCATTCCCACCCCACTCCAGGGGGAAGGATACTGCAAAATCCCCATTTCCTCCCCACTCCTAGGGGAAGGATATTGCAAAATCTCCATTCCCACCCCACTCTGGGGTCAGCCAGAGATGGTATTTGCCGGTTCTCTGAACTACTCAAAATTTCCGCTACCGGTTCTCCAGAACCTGTCAGAACCTGCTGGATTTCACCCCTGGTTGGGACATATCTGAAGAGTGCCCAGTTGAAGAAGATTGCCATTTAAAAAAAGCAGACATTCACAGTGACTAGTTGAGGAACAAGCACCTTATACTTGAGGCTATAAACGGAAATGGAGACACAATGATAACAGCGCAATTATTGTTCTCCTAGGGCAAGGTGAACAAACAAACAGGGAAAATACCTATTCAGCTGGTCTGAAACATTGATCTTAAGATACTGTAGTCTCCTCCTGTTGCTGCCTAGAAAAAGAAGTATAACTGCTTAGAAAGCAAAGGTTATATTTATGAGCAGCTAACTTCCCTGAACAGCTTATGGCAGAGACCTATAAATACTTTTGCTTATGCAGACAGTAAAAGAGAAGTGTAGGGCATAATAGCTGTTCCTACTGTTGATGCATTGAGATGCCACAGCAAAATATTCTTCTTCTCCACCACCACCACCACTCAGTTTGGCCACTACTGTAGAAAAGAAAATATATCACCTTTTCCAAAATATAAACCACAGAAAAAGGCAAGTGATTTGCTTCATCACTTTGATCAAATTATCTTTGAATCAAATCTTCAAACTGAATATTTGCACAGACCTAATGTGATTAGTTCTCTCGGCTCTTCCAGATGTTCACTGTTGGTGGGCACCTTCAAATTTCCAAATGCTTTCCCTTTTTCTCATTTTTCATAGCACACTGAATTTGGGACACTGAATTTAATACAGATACATACAGTATATGTATTAAATAACAGATGCATTAAAACAAAGGACTATGCCCATCTTAATAGGAAAGCTTTTTCCTAATAACTTTGAAGGATGATCACACTTTAGTGGAAGAGAAATTTATTTATTTATTTATTTATTTATTTATTTATTTGTCAAACATGTATAGGATAGTAGTAGTTTGTATAAACGTAAGTAAAAAGTAACAATAAAAGAGGACAATAGGACAGTAGGACAGGGACGGTAGGCACAGTGGTGCGCTTATGCACGCCCCTTACAGACCTCTTAGAAACAAGGAGAGGTTGACTGTAGACAGTCTAAGGTTAAAGTTTTTGGGGTTTGGGGAAGAAACCACAGAGTCAGGTAGTGCATTCCAGGCATTGATCACTCTGTTGCTGAAGTTGTATTTTCTGCAGTCGAGTTTGGAGCAGTTTAGATTAAGTTTGAATCTATTACGTGCTCCTGTATTGCTGCGGTTGAAGCTGAAGTAGTCATTAACAGGAAGGACATTTTGGTATATGATTTTATGAACTACATTTAGATCAGATCGGAGGTGACATAGTTGTAAATTGTCTAATCCCAGCATTTCAAGTCTGGTGGAATAAGGTATTTTGTTGTGAGCGGAGGAGTGAAGGACTCTTCTTGTGAAATATTTCTGGACTCTCTCGATTGTATTTATGTCTGATATGCAATGCGGGTTCCAGACAGGTGAGCTGTATTTCAGAATTGGTCTAACAAATGTTTTGTATGCTCTGGTTAGTAATGAATTGTTGAAATAAGTAACAGTAGGTGAAAGTTTCTAACACCTAATTCTTTAGCAGTGGCTAAAGTGAGTTTGTGCAATTTTATGCTCAAACCACCACCTCTATTTGGGCTTGTTGATGTGATGGGTTTTGGGCCTGGCATGAACCACTCTCAGAGGCCGAGATGATTTTGAATCTTGGATTCCTTTATCCAGCATCACAGTCCTGTGCATAATTTTGGCAATGGAACTCCAATTATCCAGTGATCCTTGAAAGCAGTTGCAATAGAACATGATTTACATGAATTGTCAGTTTATATATTGCAAATCTGTGGTTGAGTTCAGTTTTGTTTCTAACGTCTCTACGGTGTTGTTGGGTTGGTTTCTTTTCACTTTGGGTGCATTCTTATTTTTCTTTCTCCACCTTCTACAAAGAGGGATGTTATTCGAAACCTTGCACATAAAATGGAACAGTAAAATAACCACAAAAACACATATTCACTCACATACCAACGAATTATATTTTTAAACCATACTATCAACCATTTCATAGCCTCGTTGCCCTCTCCCCTCTCCCCATTTCAGTGACCTCTATGTCCTTCAAAAACCCGAAGAGAGCTTTGTATAAAATTGCCTGAAATCACTGATAATATAATTTCCTTGCTTTAAAAACAAGGAAAGAAACTGAGGAGAAAAATTAGTTTATTTGTGGAAGAAAATTAAATTGTTGCATTTGACAAACAAAAGCTGGTGGATCAATAACTAAGCAGAGAACAATATTAAGTGTACACATAGCAAATGGAAAAAACTGTTTTTTAAAAAAAACTTTCAAAAACGGGCAGACATCGCACTTCAACTGAATTTTTCAAAGAATGGAAAACAAAGCTGAACAGCTATTCATTCATTTACTGAAGCATTCAGTAGGCAAAAAGCCATAGAAACATCAACATTTCTCTTCCATATTCTGATGAGACAAAAGGCTGCTTCCGAAGAAGGCTTTTATTTTCCTTCACAACTGACTCGGGGTTGAAGATGAAGTCCTTAACCAGTTTTTCACCATGGCATTATTTATTTTTTTAATGGCTGCTTCGTGTTTTAATCAAGACATGGAAGGGTAGATTTTTCTGATGGCTACACTCACATAGCCTGCATCATTTTACCTGTATGTCAAGGATTCATGGTTTGACCATTTCTATCTGTAGCAGTTTTGAGGAAGGAGATAGCTAGTCATAAATCTTTCTGCCATTGAAAGCTATGGATGAAGTAGCTCTATTGAAATAGCTTATTTGAGCTTCGGCCTAGTTTAGTTTATGAGGCAGTGCTGCAATTCCTTGAAAAATGAAATTTACTGCAGCAACACATTTCATTTTAGGTCTATGGCTCAGCATATTACAGCCATATCCAATTTGGCACACTTCTGGTGTCTTAGAAATTCAGCTGTAGAATTCCCAGCCAATAAGGTTGGAAATGTTGGGAGTTGGATGGCAAATCATTGTGTCATATTCTCTAGAGAAGTATAGAGATGGCCTTGAAAAAAGTATTGGGCAGCTGATTGTAAAAAGCAGTTTATATTTATTTATTTATTTATTTATTTATTTATTTATTTATTTATTTATTTATTTATTTATTTATTTATTTATTTATTTATTTATTTATTTATTTATTTACTCAGGGCGGCGTATAACATGTAAAGAACAACTATAAAACAATATTTAATAAATTAATAACACTTTAAAAAGATTTAAAAACATACAAACCATACATACATGGGGGAGACCTAGGGTATTCAATGGTCTCTAAATTCACCCCGCCTGCAGGAAGAGCCATGTCTTAATAGCTTTTCGGAAGGCCAGCAAGGTGGGGATAATTCGGATCTCTGGGGATAGTTGGTTCCAGAGAACAGGAGCCCCCACAGAGAAGGCTCTCCCCCTAGGCCCCCCAACCGACATTGTTTGGTTGAAGGGACCTGGAGGAGACCAACTCTGTGGGACCTAACCGGTCGAAGGGAGGTGTGAAGTAGGATGCGGTCCCGGAGGAAACCTGGTCCTAAGCCATGTAGGGCTTTAAAGATGATAATCAACACCTTGAATTGCGTCCAGAGACTAATGAGCAACCAGTGCAGCTGGCGGAGTATGGGTGTTACGTGGGTATATCTTGAGACACCTACCACAGCTCGCGCAGCCACATTTTGCACCAGTTGGAGTCTCCGGATACTCTTCAAGGGTAGCCCCATGTAGAGCGCATTACAGTAATCCAATCGAGAGGTGACAAGGGCATGAGTGACTGTGAGTAGAGCCTCCTTCTCCAAGTATGGTCACAATTGGTGCACCAGGCGAACCTGTGCAAAGGCTCCCCTAGCCACAGCCGTAAGATGTTGGTCTAATTTTAGCTGTGGGTCTAGGAGAACTCCCAAATAGCCCAAGAAAGAAGGAGGGAATGAGAAAGAAACTCAAGATCACCCCACTTTGATTCTCTTTGGAATAGGAGTGGGAAGACAGAATCTGTCAGAGTTTAAAGATGCTATTATTATACACCGCAACAATAAAATAATGTTTCAATAGACCTTGGTCCACTCTGTTTCCTGATCTGGCCTACCTGAATTTATCAATTTATCAACAGTGATGTTGGAATAAGATCCCCTATTTCATTAGTTTTAATTGCTGGGCTGCATTTGTAGCATCCACAAATCTCTCAGGTCAAAGAGAGAGCAACGGAGCACACCACTGGCATACTTGTGGGTTCACATATAATATGTGTTATATTTGCATGTTTTTATATCTACATGTCTATGTAAATCTGCTACAGATATATAGTGTACTGTTATTGTTTCATACAAATAGTAAACTAATACTACACTCAACTTTGGATTCTGAATGCCAGCAACAAAATAAAGCTGTGTTTCTAAATAAATGTTGAGTCCTGGTGACTACCTACCATATACTAGTCTGCAGTTTTCTTGCAAGATTTTTCAGCAGTGGTTTGCCATTTGCCTGTTTCCTATGGCTGAGAGGGAGTAACTGGCCCAAGGTCAACCAGATGGCTTAGTGCCTAAAGTAGCACTAGAATTTATAGTCTCCCAGTTTTTAGCCTGGTTTTTAACCGCTACATCAAACTGGCTCTCTACTTTCTACATTAAGTGGAATGGTATTTTGTTTTGGATGTACCATGTGAATAACTCATTCCTAATTCTCAGCAGATGACAGCCTCTAACTCACTTGGGAAGCTAAATAGATGTAGTATGTGAATGGGAGACTGCCAGAGAATCCTAGAACTGTAACTAGAATAGGAAGTATTTTTTTCTGGGAATAGTAAACCATTTCTGTATTGTCCATGATGCTAGGCATTCCTGAAATCACACGATCAAATTCCATTCAAAGGAGACTTTGCTTAACTTCCTATATCACACGTTCCCTACACCATGGTTAAAAGACTGCTAACTCATGTCCTGCCTGACTTAAAGATGCACGATGCATGATGGAGCAATCCAAAAGCTGAACTCCATCTAGTCTAGGCAATCCAGTTTCAAGTCTCTACTGTTTCAGCCTTTACAGGGTCATGAGGATAAAACAACTGTGAAGCCAGGGAACCCTGTCTTGAACTGCAGGCTATAAATCTAATAAAGAAGGACTGTGTTCCAATGGCACAGAAGACAGTATTTCCAGGAATTAGCATTTGCCTATTCTACCAGCAGCGCAAATCAGGGATGTATTTATTTATTTTATTTTATTTTAATAGATTTGTATGCCTCCCAACTCCCGAAGGACTCTGGGCGGCTAACAGCATGTAAAATACAAAATCTAAAAAAAAACCTAAAATGACCTGGAGAATCAGAAAAGTCAAGATGAAAGCCACAATCATGCAGAGCTCTATCCCTTTTTATCTCATACATGTGACCCTTGTTTTTTTTTAAAAAAGCAGTGCAGTGGGTTATCTAATCATAGCTGCAATTTTGACTTTTTTTAAGCCCGCACCAGGGGTGGGCTGCTGGGGGTTCGCAGGGATTCAGGATAATCTCTAGCTAAGATTCTGTGCGGTTCGAAGAACACCCAAATCCCACTCCTGGCTAGCCGCACCCACCCTACCCCGCCCATCCCAGGAGTCCCCACACGGCCCGTTTTGGATGCAGGTAAGTGCAGGGCACGCACAGAGGCTCAGGGAGGGCACAAAATGGGCCTACTGGTAGTTTGGGAAGTTTCTGGCCTCCAGAAGGCCTCCGGAGCCTGGGGAGGCCGTTTTCACCCTCCTGGAGGCTCGAGGAAAGCCTCTGGAGCCCGGGGAGAGCAAATCTGTGGTGCAGGAGGCTGACTAGGCCACACCCACCATGGCCATGCCCACCCAGCAAACCGGCCAGAGAACCCCTTGCTAAAATTTTTGAAGCCCACCCCTGGCCCCCACCCCACCCCTCTTAAGAGTCAAAAGATATGGCTTGGTGATTCAGTGCAGACAAGTTTGATCGAGACTCACCTCTTGGTCTGTTTCTCCATTATTCCATAATTATTATATCTTTTCAGTTTTGTTTCTTCCTCTCCTCTCATCCCTGAGAACTCCCTCTTCAATTTTACTTCCTTGCCGGCTCCATTCTGTCTGTAGGAAACCCTTTTTATCTCATCCTGTGATCTCCTGTTTATGTTTACATTCTCTTCCCATTCTTCTGATTCCTGATAATTACACACAAAAAAAACCACCACTCAAATTCCTAGCATCAAATTCGTAGCATTGGAGTTATTTCTTTGCGTCTCGTAGCAAATCTCTACCAATTTCACTGATTCCCTTTATCACAACCCTCTGGCTTACAAAACTTTCTAAAAGAAGAAACTATAAATAGAAACATATAACATGTTAAAACAGTGAGTTAAAACAGTCATGAAAACCGCTAGAAACAGAATTAAGACTTGAAAGCACAGCTGCAATATAAATATAAAGTTAATATTAAAAGCCCTGGGAGGAAAATTGTTCCTTAACATTGAAAAGATAATTAGGTAGTTGTCAGGTCAGGATATTCCCAGACACTACGGAGAAGGCATGATTGTGGGCGGCACACCAGAGTTTTGCCAATGTTTTGGGCGCTCAGAAAAAAGTTTTGGATGATGGCTCTGGGTAAGAGGAAGCATCCTTTTAAATCACTTCAGCTCCAAAGTCATCAAGAGTTTATCTCTTAGTGCCAGCACCTTGAATAGGGCAACAAATGAATAGGAAGCCAAAAGAGATGGATTTGCTATGTTTCTGAGGGGTGCAATTGTGTTGGAGAAGTTGCAGTAGATAGAATATTCCTTGCTTTGGCCTGACACTACTAGAACCCTCCAATAGACTTTGAATTCTGTCAGCATCTTGATCAAACACCCTCAATATTCATTTATTTATGTAAAAGAGTCTAAACTTTTTTATTTTTTTGCATGACTCCAGGAGATCAAATTCCAGTTGTTGTTGTTTTAAATATATATTTAGTAGTTTGGGGCTCTCGCTTATATTCAAGCAATCAGTGCCATCTTCTGGTCAATGTGAAGAAAAGTCCAAACTCATTCAGAAAAGGGATCATATTATTGTTTTAATATTCAGCCTTGGCAATATGTAAACTTTGTTGTTTATTTCTTTAGATAGGCTTCCTATCTATTTTTTTAAATCACAAGACAATTCCAAAATATTCTTGAAGGTGCACTGACAGCTGCCCAACACACAAGATGCCTTTTGTTTCCTGCACTTCATTTATTTGGCCTCCATGTGCCTCTTTCTATTTAATGCATACATTCAAAAATCAACTGATGATTCTCCATAACGATTAAAATATTTCACTATGTTCATTGTCACTGAAGTGTTCCCATATATATTTTTTCAAATAGGCCCAACTACAGAGCTTTTTGCAGCAACGAATAATATTCCTGGATTTTTTTGTTATTGTTGTCTTGTATTTCTTGCAAAGAAATGGGATGGCAGATGATGAAAGGATAATATGGTGAAATAAACATTGTTATGGATGTTATATGTAGCAAATGATAGCATTTATCAGATCTCAGTTCTCTGAGCTGCATTGGATCTCATTATACTTCTGGGTGGTCACCCACCGAGCCCTTCCTGGCATAGGACTGAGTTATTTGCAGGACTGCCTCTCCCCAATCCAAGCAAAGATGTATGCAACAGGTCTTATCAATGAAGGAATGCCATATGCCCTTTGGAGCTTCCTTCGCCTGGAGATTAGATTCGTCCTTTTGCAAGATCCAGAAGACATGGCTGTGTTTCAGAGCTTGGAGATTGGATAGTTAGTTAGAGTCAGTGGTGGGTTCCTACCGGTGCGGTCGACTCTACCGCACCAGTAGCGGCCAGCAGATGGTGCTATTTGTGTGCGACAGCTCCGGTGCCGTCTTCGCCGGTCTGTCGCGTGGCGCCATCTTTGGGGGGGGGAATTTTGGGGCTGATTTTGCTTCCTGCGCATGCGTGGAAGCAAAATCTTTCGAGTGCCAATATACGTCCCCTCGCGAGATTTTGCTTCTGCGCATGCGCAGGAAGCAAAATCATGCAAGGGCATGTGTGCGCATAGCACACACACAAACATGGTGATGCGCGCGTAGCGCACCAGTATCGCAAAGAAGAAGCAAGCTGCCCCTGGTTAGAGCCCTTGAGATGGTTATGTTATTTGTGATTCTACCAATTTTATTTTATTATTTAATCCTTAGTTGTGTTTTTCACTGCTGTTAGCTTCCCAGAATCACCATGGTGAGATGAGCAGTCTATAAATGGAATAAAGTCAATAAATATAATTGAATTGAATGTTTTTTCCTAAGGAAGAATGGGATCTTGTGGTCCTCCAGCTATGGGTGAGTTTCAGCTTCCCACAGCTTCAATAGCATGTGGAGTACTGAGAGATGCTGGGAGCTTTCAGCTGCATCCAAAGGGTCATGTTTTCCTAGTTTAGCTCTGTTCAAGGTAAAACCATTTTCTCAACCTGGTAACCTTTTTGGTTAACTTTGTCTCCCATAATTCTTAGTCAAGATAGTTAACTTGGGGAAAGGATAGGGAAAGATCATTAAGTATTGAATGCAATATTTCAGGCATACATATTGCATTGTGAGACCTTTCACAGCCTGAGGTTTTGACTGTGTAGTTTGTTGCAATGTTATTGATTGCTAAAGGAAAGGGCTGGATGTGTGGGAAGGAAAGGTGCATCTGCCCATGTGATACATTTAAAAATGGTAACTTCATAGTCTGTCTACCCCAAAAGGCAGAGTTAAAATGAGAAACCTGAAGAGTTGCTGGAGTGCATTGAAACACCAGTCTGTTTTTTTTAAAGCCACATCAATTCTGAAATCCACTCAAAGTTGGAATGAATGGAAAAGACGTCACCTGCTAATGTTCACTACTCTCAAGTTGCACTAGCAGAGTCAGTAGCCATGATCCAGGACAAATCCTCATCCACATTTCGGTCAGGCTTCCACAAGGATTTTACAAGGATGTGTAATGATACTTTCAATGCATAATCATCCCTCCACCCCTTCCATCCCCAAGACCAGGGGTCCTCAAACTTGGCAACTTTAAGACTTGTGGGCTTCAACTCCCAGTATTCTCCAGCCAGCATAGCTGGGGGTTGAAGTCCACAAGTCTTAAAGTTGCCTCTGCCCAGATAGACAAAGACAAAAACACAAAGCAGTCACTGCCAAGAAAACCCTTTCCTACAGACTTAAAGCTGCATTCTTCTTTAGCCAGTCTTGAAACCTTCAGAGGTCTGCATTAGAGGTCAATTAAAATAAGAGTGCGTCTAGCAAAGAAAGAGCATTGTTAACACCAGTCAAGTATTTTTTTTAGTTGGTTTTGTCCACTTTGTATGAACTTTTTTTTAAAATCTAAGAACAGTCAGAGACGGCGCATGTCCAGATCTCTCAATAGCCAGCACTGAGCTGTCCTAGTCTTCTGGATGATCATCAGAGACCCAATTTAGAGGAAATCTTGACAGAGCCCAGGGTGTCAGAATTGTCCCAGCTGTTATTGCAACTGCTGCCATGGTGCCTGGCACCACCTTCTTCCACTTCCTCCTCTGTGAATCTTCTCCAAAGACTGCAGTTGGCAGGAACTCCTTCACAGCAGATGGTGGCTTCTGCTCCATCTTTCTTCCACAACTTTTTCCTAACACTGGCACACACACATTTCAGCCTCCAACTGCTCCCACAGCTGGCTCTTCTGGTAACACCTGCCTCTTGTCGCTGGGTAGCCCATCCATGCAGAAAGAATAAAAGCATTGCTGGCTCTGCCATCACCACTGGTCCAGTGGTGGGATTCAAATTTTTTTACTGCCAGTTCTGTGGGTATGGCTTGGTGGGCGTAGCAGGGGAAGGATACTGTAAAATCCCCATTCCCTCCTGATCAGCTGGGACTCGGGAGGCAGAGAATAGATGGGGGCAGGGCCAGTTAATGGTGGTATTTACCGGTTCTCCAAACTACTCAAAATTTCCACTACCGGTTCTCCGAACTACTCAAAATTTCCTCTACCGGTTCTCCAGAACTGGTCAGAACCTGATGAAACCCACCTCTACACTGGTCCACTACCACTTCCACTGAAGTGGAACCATCATGCCTCTTCCTCTTGCTTGGCTCAACCATTTTGGGAACAATAAGCCAAAAGGTGAAGTGGCTGCTGTCTAATTAGATAACAACCCTAGCAATTGCATTTTGGTTGCAAAGTGTGCTGTCTAACAGTAATACTAATTTTTATCCTCCCAAGCCTTTTGAAATATATGATTTTTAACTTTTATCCTATTGAATATCAACTGAGCATTTTAGCTGTGCTCTGAAACATTGTTATTTATAATTTTATGCCCGCTATTGTGTTTCAAATGTTGCAAGCAAAGGTATCTATGGATCTTTCATTGATTTTTATGGATGTTCATCTTAGTGACTTGAAGTATCAGAAGGAACCAATTTTTCAATGTTGGAAATCAGCTTTGTACACAGCACCTTTCACCATCTATAAACCTACTGACCAACAGGGCAAGACATGTAAAGATAGCTAAAAAATTTTTTTTTACAAAACTTTGCATGTCTCTATATAACAAGCCTTTTACAGATATTCTGAAGGTTTTCATTACTTCCTTCCTCTCTCAGTTCACTTCTCTTTTTCTTCTGTCTTTGAACTGTGCAATGCGGGGACTCCTTTCTCCATAATGGAGGACAGCATGCTACAAGTTTTTAGCTGTAGAAAGATTAAAGTAACATAAGCTTTCCTACCTGCTATTTCCTAAAGAAAGCTCACCTTTTTTTTCACCTGAAGCACCAGTTTCAAGAATATTTTCTTCTACAAGATACACTCCTAACTTCAGTGGGGTTTTTTTCTCCATTCCTTCCTTCCACTGTGAACACCTCCAAAGCCTCATTGCCATTTCTTCCCTAGCTGCCAAGCAGAGATGTCTCAGGTGTTCAGTTGCAGATTATTTTTAATTTGCCTCCCTCTCCTTCCCTAATTTTCTCCTCTTCCTCTCCTCCTCCCTCTCTGTCTTTCCCCTCAACAAGTTGGGTACACTATGCCAATCAGAAAATTATTATTAAATAACATAAGTATTTATTAATGTAACTAGAATGTATAATAATTAAGCTTTTCAAGACCTGCTAATAATGAATGAAGGCAAATATACCGTATTTTTCAGTGTATAAGACGCACCTTCCCCCCCTAAAAGAGGCTGAAAATTTGGGTGCGACTTATACTCTGAATGTAGCTTTTTCGAAGCTTTTTTCCAGTCCTAACGAGGCACTAACGATCTTCCCGGCTCTTACCGGCTTGCAGGCTTTTTTTCATTGCTACTCTCTCCGAAGGAGTTTTTTTTCCAGCCCTAAGTCTTTGCAGGCTTTTTTTCATTCCTACTCCCTCTGAAAAAGGTTTTTTCAGTCCTAACGAGGTGCTAACGCTCTTCCCAGCTTGCAGGATTTTTTCATTGCTACTCCCTCCAAATAAGTTTTTTCCCAGCCCTAAGTCTTTGCAGGCTTCTTTTCATTGCTACTCGCTCTGAATAAGGTTTTTTTCAGCCCTAACCAGGGGATAAAATAATGTGCTGAAGCTGACCAGACTAAGGACACTAACCAGATGAATACCTGGTAGGCAGATTTTCCCCCCTATTTTCCTCCCCAAAAACTAAGATGCGTCTTATACTCCGAAAAATACGGTACACATCCCAATATAATAATTGCAGAATCCAATCTGGGTCACCTTAGTCTTCCAAGTTTTTGAACTTCTGTCTATCTCAAGTTCCCTGAGGACGGACTCCAGCATGAGTCCAAAAGCTCAGAAGACCAAATCTCTGGTACCAGTGACCAATCCAGATTTGATCCTGTAACTTACTAATAAAATCACATTTTATTGAGTCCGGGCTGATGCAATTCTCACTACACGCACTTACCAATTGCTCCAGAATTAGATGAACTAGCAAACTGTGGCCAGTCCCAGTTTACTGATTAACAAACATTTTGAAGTTCCTCGACAACTAATATTTTTTGCTTATTAACTCTTTACAAAAATAAAATAATAAAGTTGGTGCAAAATATGTGTCCCAGCTAAGTTAAGGCTACACTTTCTGGTTGGCTGGCTGGCTGTATACAAGTGTGTGTGTGTGTAAAGAGATTTATTTTCACCATTCCCATTTCCTCTCTCTGATTAAAAAATGGCATGAATTCCCAGTTTCCTATTTTTGCATCCAATGACCAGAAGGAAGGATTAATCTCTAATTAATTCTCCTGTCCAGATTATGTCTGATGACGCAAGTAAAGCAACCAGCCTAGTTTTCAAACTATGATTCATTCAACATATGCTCTTGGTTCGGCTAGCTTGGTTGGTTGTGCACAAGGAGCTGTTGTGTGGTTTGCCTGCCCCACGGTATGGGAGCTCTCTTTACGGATAAGGCCTCCCCTATCCTTCCATAGATGGACATTTTCTCAAACATTATAAGCAACTGTCACTTCAACCTGGGCAGGAGAGGAGATTCATCACTGCAGTATGAGCAACCCCATTATTTCTCAGGGCAACAATATTAATAAGAAGTGTCCACAGATCCACAAGAGATCTGAATATTGTACTTGCAGGACCCAATACTTACTTAAAACAGATTGTAAAGATTTCTTTTCAGAAACTCTTTTACAAAGCAGCGATGAAATAATGGAAAACAGCATGCGTTGCCATGCGGGCTGCCCTCATTCCACTCCTGTCACGCCATTATCTTGCCAATAATTGTTTTTTTTTCTTTTTAATCTTGGCATGCCGATAGATCTGGCAGGGTAGCAGTTGTGAACAAGTCAACACGTTCCAGGGATGAGTCATCTAGCAATGCTGGCACTGTGAAATAACTCAGGATAGATCAGCATCTGATACATCCAACACTTTCCTGCAGAAGTTTATTGAATCAAGCTGTGAGAACTTTTCACAGTTGAAAAACATTTGCAAGCTTTCTCTTGCTTGCTTTCTGCTCTTATGTGTGCATGGAGAATGAGACTGACACAGCAAATAGCTTGTAATGGCTGGAAAATTAAACCCCCCCCACACACACAACACACCACACACACACACACACACACACACACACACACACACACTTACATAAGCCATTGCATGAAACTAATGAAATTATCATTTTCTCCTTTCACTGGCCACAGTGAGCTTTTATAAGTTTAATTGGCATATAATAAATTCATTATATCAGCTACTTGTAATTTAAAAAAAAAACACCTCCATATTTTGGAGCATGTGTAGAGCATATTCTTTCAAATCCAATATACCACTTCCATCCTGTCAAAAAAAGTAAAGGTGGCAGTTGCAACTGTGCAATTTGAAGCTCCTCCCTTTTGTCATGGGCATTGCACATGTGACACACACATACAGATGGTGTGGTTTCAATCAGGGAATTACTGGGAATTGGGCAGTAGGTAATTAATATATTATTATTATTATTAGTTTTTTAGGTCGTGAGCCATTGAGAGTGTATATATGATCTAAATATACTCAATAAATAAATGTTTCAGCCTTGGAATATATTATGAACTAACCCTTTGTGGCTTATTTAATAATCCATGATTAAGCACACCAATTTTTTTTGTTAGTTGCAAAGCCGTGACCGATCCATTGCGACCCCATGGATAACATTCCTCCAGGCCTTCCTGTTCTCTACCATCCTCTGGAGTCCATTTAAGCTCAGTGACTTCATCAGTGCTTCAGTGACTCCATCCAGCCACCTCATTCTCTGTCCTCCCTTTCTTCTTTTGCTCTCAATCTTTCCCAGCATTAGGCTCTTCTCCAGTGAGTCCTTCCTTCTCATTAGGTGGCGAAAGTATTTGAGTTTCATCTTCAGGATCTGGCCTTCTAAAGAGCAGTCAGGGTTGATCTCCTCTAGGACTGACCAGTTTGATCGCCTTGCAGTCCAAGGGACTCACAGGAGTCTTCTCCAGACCATAGTTCAAAGGCCTCAATTCTTTGGCACTCAGCCTTTCTTATGGTCCAACCTTCACAGCCATACATTGCAACTGGGAAAACCATAGCCTTGGCTATACGCACTTTTATTGGCAGGATGATGTCTCTGCTTTTAGTATGCTGTCTAGATTTGTCATAGCTTTCCTCCCCAGGAGAAAATAATAATAATAATAATCCATGATTAAGCACACCATAGATCAGAGTAATAAAAATTGGTTTCTGTTCCCCCACTTGTACATATACACTAAACTTAGTATTAAAGTAAATGCTTAACCTAGAACTAATCTAGAACTTTTCTGCAGTAGAAACTGCAATTATTCATTTAGAAGATTTTTTCATTTTATCCAGATTCAACAATGTTAACTACCTGGTAATGTTAAGTATGAGAAGAATCTACCTTATCTCTGGAATAACACAACTGTGTTCACATTACATATTATATCCAACAAACTAAACCATATTATGGCTTAGGTATGAACAAAAGCTAGCAATCCAATCCTTCTTCAGATCACATTAAGCCAGCTATTCTGGAGTGATCCATTAATCCTCCAAATTAGAAGTAGATTGTGGTGATTGCGGTGTTCTGCACATGGCCTAACTACACAAACAAGGCTGTTTTGTTTGGAAAACTATATCACAGACAGCTTGGTAGGTCTGAAGAAGGAACAGAACATTCCAGAATTCTCACTGTTGGAACATTCCAAATGTTGCACCTCCAGAACATTTGGTTTTGCACATTCTGATAATGGCTTAACACAATAGGCTACTTAGCATGCTAAAAGATGCTGGGTTTTCATCACATTCAATCACAAAATACCCAGTTTTTTTAGCCTAGCTTAGGATGTTAAACAAATCCAATCAAGATTTAGCTGTAGATCTTGATGAGTGGAAGCTTATGACCACACTTAGATATCTTCACTGATACAGACAGGAATGACATCACATACTGCATTTTCATCTAGACCCCTGGGACCCTGTTCTGGATTATGGGCTGCATTCTTTTTTGAACAAAGTTCTCCACCAGTTTTTAGTGAAGATATTTGCAAATTTAATGGGAAAAGGCACTGCAAATGAAACCTAAACTCTCAGTAACGTAATGTCTGAATCAAATGCCAAATTTTCAATATTATTCTCTTCATTATGTCAATAAGGATCCTCAGAATTAATGAAACACAGCTGCAATTTAATGCATCAGGTCTGTGTTTAACTACTGATAGCTTATGTTGAAATTTCCTAAATGAATTTGCCCTCCCTCTCCCCCCAATATATGTGTGTATGTGTATCTATGTGTATGTATGTATGTATGTATGTATGTATGTATGTACGTATGTATGTGTATATGTGTGTGTGTGTGTGTGTGTGTGTGTGTGTGTGTGTGTGTGTGTGTGTGTGTGTGTGTGTGTGTGTATGTATATGTGTATATATATTCCCACTTAGAGAAGCTAAGAGGTTTGGCAAAACAGAGAGGAATTAGAATCTTCTCTCATCATGTAAAATCAGGAAACGGCAACTTTTTTTAAAAAAAATAAAGCATAGTTTTAAAAGGAACTTTTCTGTGGGAACTGTCATTTCATAATAGACAAATATCTGCTTGAGAGACTGATTAAAACAAAAACAAAATTTGATTCATCAGTTTTCTATTGAGTTACCAGAGTAACCAATTTGAGAGGCAAACAAGCCAGCACCAATAGAAACCACATGGATCATCAATGAATGGACAAAATAGGTTAGACATCAAATGTATTACCTCATTTATCTTATCACATACACATATACATACCATTAGCAATACAGCAAGGAAAAATGAAAGAAAGCAACTGGAGGTGACTTTACCAGGACGGTGTACTTTTTATATACATACAGTACATCTGAAAATGCCAGTTACATATTGCTATAAAAATATGTTCTGTTACTTCCCCAGATTGGCAAAACCAATGTCTTCAGAAAAACCCCATATGAGTTTATTATAAAGAGAAATGATTGCTCCTTTACTGTGTGTGACAGAGACGAGTAAGGGAGCTTCCAGGGGCTAGTTTCAGTGCTGTGATTGGGGAACTGTCAGTTGCAGGCTTCTAAGGGAGGAAACCATGAAAAACATGCAATGGATGTTCAATGTAATTGCATAGGAGAATTTCACCTAGCACTTACTATGCTACCCAAGTCTAACCACCTTCAGAGCAACAGTGTGTGACATCAGCTACTTAGGCATTACTAGGCAATGGCTACCACAGCTAAGGATTCTTGGAGCCAACACCCAGCATATCTGGAGAATTAGATGTAGAAGACTGAATTTAGGACATGGTATTGAGTTCAGCTGGAGTAGCAAAAACAGCTCTACACCATGCTCTCTGTAGTTGGTATCTGACACCGCACTTTTGTTCTTCTACTGAACCTATCTCAAGGCCTTGTGACCTTTTCAATGTACCTGGTTTTGGTTTACAGGCGTTCTCCAAATGTACAAATGTTGTTGCAAGAAATGTAGTTCTACTTTCCCCTCCGTATGCTCACTTCTGTGCGGTGGACAATGCTTAGAGAATGTAGACTGCAGCCTTGGTGAATTCTCACATGCCATTGTACAATATCCTCAACAGTACAAAATGCGTAGACTTGAAGATGAAAGGTGTGAATTAGGCAAACAGCAAGCGACCGGTTCCTTTGAAAGGAATCCTTAACTATCCCATAAGGCGTTTCATGCTTGTACATTAGTCTGGCAGCTGAACCTATGGTGCATGATGTTTACATTCAATGGGGTGTGTGGGAGGCAAGAGCAACAATAAAATTCTTGACATTCTAATTAGGCCCCAATATTAGTTACATGAATCAATCTTCACAATGGTCTCAATGAAACTGAAGGGCACAAGGCAGATTAATTGATACTGGGCCATGCAGATTAATTGATGCAAGACTTAGATTCCAATCTGATTTTTCCTTTGCTCAGCAATCACAAATAGAAAGGCACCTTCGTTGGTTGTACACCTACCGTAGATGCAATTTGCTGAGAAAGTCTCATGTAAAATATTAGTCTCCATCCCTGATAAACTATTTTAAATTAGCCTATATTTGGATGCTCACCATGTAACTGTATATAATGGGGAGAATAAACTGTTATATTTCAATTGTAGCACCGAAGCAGCATGGACTAAGACGATTACTCCAGTTTGCTGAGCAAATCTTCCAGAAAATTTTACTAACTTTAAATGAGTTCCATTCAGTAACTTATTAAAAGCAACTATTAAATGTTATTTTTCAACTAAGGATTTTGGATTTTTTTAAAATCCATTTTGAGGAAGGAGGGGGGGGAGTACAGTGGTTTTCACCAGGAAGCCTAAGACTGCCATCTGCTGGCCATTTAATTATATGACGATTATTTATTCTAACATGAATAAAAGATCTTGTGCACCAATCAGAAATGAAATTGTACTTTTAACTAGAATCTCAAATAATTTCAGATATGACAGCATGTTTCTTCCTCATCAACTTCCTCACTCAGAGTAGAAGCAGAGGAGCCATTTTCAGTGTAACACATAAAAATAAAGTTTTATTAGCAAACACTGAAGCTTATTAAATGCCATCTTCAAAGACACCCACCCCCCACCACGCAATTCTTTTCTGCATGCCTTAAATACCATAAGTCACTTTAAGGAATTTCTATGCATGCCCAGAAATATGCATTTTACAGCATATTATGCTGTTAAATTATTATTGATATAGACAAGTATTAATTTTATTCCTCTTAATTTAGCCTAGTCACTTGACTGACTTGGATAATTAATTTAAGGCACTCACTCCACGAAAACATTATTTCTGGCCTGAGACTGCTCTTTTTTTTAAAAGAAAAAAAAATTAAAATTGCAGATAGTAATTAAAAAGTAAATTACCATTCCAGTAATCATCCTGATCAAACTAAAAACATTTCTAAAATGGGGGAAAGTTAAGTACATTATATACACAACCAAATTTTTGTTTTAAATTACAACCTACTTGTATTCTATTTTTTAAAAAAAAAACTGATTAAAGTCTACTTAAATACTGCAAAGTTTTAAATATCACAATAATATTTTCAGTAAACTACTACGTATCTACCAGTCTATTGGCCCCTTTGAAACAAATACTTTTTTATTTAAATCTTGCATATATAGTAACATATTCCAAAACAGATCTTCTATGCCACATAAATAAGTATATTTCTGTCCCTGCTTCAAAAACCTTCATATGTTTAAATTATTGAAGCAAATAGCTGCATCTTGCTTCTCTTTTGTAACAACTTTTTTTTAAAAAAAAATCCTTCATTGTTATTCTCACTGGTAAAATATAACTGTATTTCCAGAATACATAATGGACCATTAGTTTTTTTTAATGTGTTAACTTCTGAACTTTACAGTAAAAATTAAAAGGAATTTCTTGTAGAAAGTCTTCTGGAATGTGTATTTTATAGAGTTGAGCTTGGTTTATATTAATATGAAGTGAAAAATTCTTTGAACAAACCAGAGAATGTGTGCCATTCAAAATTTCAAAGTGCAAGTGAGTGTTTGTGAGACTCTTGTTCAAGGCAACTGGCCAACATTTTGCTAGAAACTCTGTGTAGTCCGAACACCATGGCAGGTAGGTTTGCTTTAGCTTGGATCATCTGTGCCCATCCAAAATTCAGAATCCACAATGTCCCATGTCAGGCAACCTGAGAGAGGTGATTCTTCCTTCCATCCATCCATCCCCTGGAGATTGAATTTTGAAGAACTTCTGCATCGAGCCCAGAAATAGTAAGCATGCCTGCTTTCGTAATTTCGCAGGAAACAAGGGGGAAAGAGATGTCCCTAGTGCACTAGAGTACCTAAAAAAATAGAAACCGGGACTGTCCCCTGTCTTCTGGACTCAGCACCACTGGCATAAGACAGTACTCAGGCAGAATTGCTGCCTGCTGAACCCTTCTGTGACTCCAAGATAATCTCTTTCCTTTCCTCTTACAAGTCTCCATCTGCAGGCGGTTGACATAACTGGTAGATTCTGTAAAAATGTGACAAAGAAGTTGGAGTTACAAAAAGATCCTTAAGGGTAATGTGGCAGACCAAAGTAAACCAAATTGTTTTAAAACAGCCATACCCAATGTCTTGCCCACCAGATGCCCGTAACTCAGAGGTGGGTTCTACTTACCTTCCTCACCGGTTCGCATCGCGACGGAAGTGCACGTTTTAAGCGCGAGCGTGCGCTTCGCTCACATGCATCACTTCCCAGAAATGACCCTTCTGCGCATGCGCAGAAGCCTTTGCGCATGCGCAGATGCTTTTTTTTTTTTTCGATCCGCGATGACCAGAGGACCGGTTCAGGAGCGTGGTCCGCTGGTCACTGCTGCCAGTTCGGTGAGCAGCACCAAATGTCTGCTACCGGTTCTAAAGAACCGGTCCGAACCTACAGCAACCCACCTCTGCCGTAACTTTCATACATTCAGTCAAGCTGGTGAGGAATTAGGACGCAGTCCACAATATCTGAAGAAATCTACTTATTTGTTCACTTGTTTTATTTATCATTGGACTTATGAGGTTGTGCAACTCAACAACATGACTTTGGCTGGTGTACAACCACAAAAAGCAAACTATAAACCTAAAAAGAACCACATAACTTTAAAATGTACACAATATATAAACATATCTAAACATAAAACACAGACTGTAATTTGGCGAGCTACACCATAATAAATCAAGAGGTGACTCCATTCAAGTGGCCCCCAAATGCCAGGGGTAAAAGTCAGGTTCCGTTTGGGACAGGGATGTGCTAAATTACATCCATCAAAGGAATAGATAATTAAAAGTAAACTCTAATTCACCTATGAAATGTAAAGATTCATTTGAATACTCCCCCCCCCCTGCTCTGGAATGCTCAGTGATATGGACATGCAAAACTAATTCATGTTGATTATCGGACCATTTTGTCCTCTACTGTTTCAGCAGCTGCCTAGTAGTTAAGAGCAAGTTTTTCTGATTTCAACTATACCGAAAGGTGCTTTTTCAAAAGGCAACTGAACTTTCTTTGTTTTTCAGAACTCAAAAAGGTTATTGGACGAGAAGCGAAACGTCTTCAAGGAAAAACAAAGAAAGTCCAGTTGCCTTTTGAAAAAAGCACCTTTGGGACAAGCATGACCTGATGACTGGGAATCTCCACAGACATTTACTTCAACTATATTTTGCATGCAAAATACTACTTTGCCTTTGAGATATAGCCAATGTCTGCTATGACTTGCTAACAGATAATAGCTGGAAAAAATATACTGAAAATTCAGACAAAATACGGGACAAGGGAATGTTGTCAGTATCTTCGGAGTGATAACGCAAGCCAGCTTCTCAGCTTTGGTAATTATGGTGGTGTACTTAAAAAAATTTCCAATTTCTTTTCTTTTTTTGTAATAATGTTACTGAGATTTTTTAATAGGCATAGTAAAAATGAATACAAATTAAAATAAAAGATTAAAGAAAAAGTTTTAAAAATTTAAGAGAAAGAAAGAAAAAGAAAAAAGGAAGAAGAAACAAAGATACTAATAAAGAAGTGACTTTCAACCTTCAGCATACTGAGCACTAACTAATAAAACTTTTCACCCTCTTTTAAAATTACGAACAAAAAATCCTCTCTTTCCTATAACATAACTTGTATTTATATACGCAATCCAGAAATCTTCATCTGTTTAGTCCTGGTTCAGAAACAGCCATTAGAAGTTACCACTTATTTCAGACAGATTATTTATCCCTGATCAAACAGTCCAATTTTATGTGCCTTTCTTCCGCATTTAATAATTGTTGCTTTTAAATCATCCCAGTGGTGCCTCAGGATTTGATCTTTCAACAATACTTTGCATTCCAAAAGCTTTTTTCAGATTCTTTAAGAGAACCATGTTGGCACAGTTGTTAGAATGCAGTAATGCAGGCTAACTCTGCTCACTGCCGGGAGTTCAAACCTGGCTGGCTCAAGGTTGATTCAGACTTCCATCCTTCCGAGGTCGGTAAAATGAGGACCCAGATTGGAATGGTATATAAGTGCTTTATAGAGCCAAGGTGGCGCAGTAGTTAAAAGCAGCACTGCAACCTACTTCAGCTGACTGCTAGTTCAGCAGTTCAGCTGTTCAAATCTCACCGGCTCAAGGTTGACTCAGCCTTCCATCCTTCTGAGGTCGGTAAAATGAGGACCCAGATTGTTGGGGGCAATATGCTGAACTCTGTAAACCGCTTAGAGAGGGCTGTAAAGCACTATGAAGCGGTATATAAGTCTAAGTGCTATTGCTATTGCTACTGCTATTGAACCTAACTACCTACCGGGGTGCAGATTGTGGCATCTGATCCATCACTTTCAGGTTTTTTGCAGAGATTTCAACTCTTGGTCCCTAAAGAAAAACATACAAAAATAGTTATGTATGGCTCTGGAGGAACACCAAAGTAGAAATACACTATTTTCATTTGAAAAATTCATTCATAGCCATTTATTTATTTATGAATTCTTCTATGCCGCCCTACTCCCTAAGGACTCAGGGCGGTGTACAGCATTTTAAAGAACACCAAACAATAAAATCATTAAAAACAATTTTAAAAAGTTAAAGGAAACATACAACACCGTGCATACATGGGGGAGACCTCAGATGTAAGGTTGTCTCAAAATCACCTCGCCTGCAGGAAGAGCCATGTCTCAATGGCTTTTTGGAAGGCCAGCAAGGTGGGGATGATTCAGATCTCTGGGGGAAGTTGGTTCCTAAGAACAGGGGCCCCTACAGAGAAGGTCCTCCCCTTAGGCCCCGCCAGTCGGCATTGTTTGGCTGACGGGACCCAGAGGAGACCCACTCTGTGGGACCTAACCGGTCAAAGGGAAGTATGAGGTAGGATGTGGTCCCGGAGGTAACCCGGTCCTAAGCCATGTAGGGCTTTAAAGATGATGATCAACACCTTGAATTGCACCCGGAGACCAATGGGCAACCAATGCCATAAAAGCAGTTCTGGAAAGGAGGGAGCTGGCAGAGTAGTCTTCTGTGCTTGCTTAAGATGAAAGTCTTCAGTAAGTTTTGCAGCCACTAGTGAGAGAGTGACAATACCATAGCACACTGACAAGTGTCCTGAGTGGGTACATGAGGATATTCTTCCCACTGCACTTCTCTATTGAAACCAAGGATGGCAAATTGTGGTTTTTCAGATGTTGCTTCCATGCCACTTTGCAAAATCCCTATCAGGAGGACCAGTTAATAAAGGACACTCGAAACTGTAATTTGCTAACATCTGGCAAATCAAAACCTTTCTGTCTTGCTTAAAGCAAGACAGGTTTGCAAATAGTTACCGTATTTTTCGGAGTATAAGACGCACCTTTCCACCCCCTAAAAGAGGCTGAAAATTTGGGTGTGTCTTATACTCCAAATGTAGCTTTTACTAAGCTTTTTTTCAGCCCTAACGAGGTGCTAACGATTGAAGCGATTTTCCGTGCTTTGCCTAAGCGATCTTCCCTTTGCCTGCTTTTTTCACAGCTGCTCCCTCCGACAATCAGCTGGGCTTCTGGGCTTTAGAAGCCTTTTTTCAGCCCTAGTGAAGCGATCTTCCGTGCTTTGCTAGCAAGCGATCTTCAGCCTTTTTTCAGCCCCAACGAGGTGCTAACAAGTGAAGCGATCTTCCGTGCTTTGCTAGCCAAACGATCTTCCCTTTGCCTGCTTTTCTCATTGTTTCTCTCTCTGAAGAGAGAGAGAAGTGAAGTGTTTTAGAAACTGTTTTTTATCCCCAACAGGGGATAAAAAAGCAAGCACACGTGCTCAAAACCAGCAAACTAATGTGCTGAAGTTGACCAGACTAAAGACTAGCCAGATGAATGCCTGGTAGGCAGATTATTTTTTCCCTATTTTCCTCCCCCAAAACTAAGGTGCGTCTTATACTCCGAAAAATACAGTATCATAAGCATGTCACTTTTATTACCTCTTGTATCATTAAATGATGTAGATACTCTGGATATAAAAATTCTGTGTAGTGCATACAAATATACATATTCAGTGTCCCATTTGGAAATTTATGGTTGCTAATATTACTTCTTGAATGCTTCATTAATACTCACTTGCTTTCTCATTATGTCTGTTGCCTGCATAATACACTTGGGCAAGAGTCCATGACTTCGAGCCAATATTGCTGCTTGTTCCAATGACACACAAAGTGTGCTCCTAATAGTATAACAACAAAGAGCACTGCATTCAGAAACTCAACACTTGGTCAGAAAAGCTGATTTACCCCCGTCCATGGATATCCATACCCTGTAGGCTGCCATCAGCCCCACCGCTCCCAGAGCATCCGTCAAAACATGTCACCAAATTATACATTTCGATTGTCATAGGGGTAAAATGATTGAATATTATATTTATGCATTTATTAAATATTATACAATTTTAATTATCTCCACATTTCCATTAAATTCTATGGGTTTGCTACAGTCCCTACCAATTCTTTGCCCTGGTCCTACTCAATCTATCTTGTTCTTGCCTACGTTAGGGAATGCAACACTAAGGATACCACGGAAAGACCAAGTGTGGGACACGGGCTAAAAAAACTTTCCCCATCCTGCTCTACATTTTTTCCTGCAAAAAAGTAAAGGTTTCCCAATCAGTCATGTCCGACTCTAAGGCATGGTGGTCATCTCCATTTCTTAGCCAAGGGAGCCAGCATTGTCCAAAGACAATTTCCATGGTCATGTGGCCAGCAAGCCTAAATGCCAAAGGTGCACAGAACGCTGTTCCAACCAAAGCGGTACCTATTAATTTACTTGCCCTTTGCATGCTTTCAAATTGCTAGGTGGACAGGAGCTGGGGCAGGTAATTGGAGCTCATCCCATTGCATAGAGCTCGGATCTCGAACCCGGGCTGTCAGCTCTCTAGCTGAAAAGCTCAGCGTCTTTAACCGCTGAGCCATCGCACCCCCACATTTTCCTGCAAGTTTATTCAAAGGCACAGGACAGATGTCTAAGAAGAACTTAGAATATATGGCTATCCATATCTTCTAAGTTCTTCTTAGACATCTGTCCCGTGCCTTTGAATAAACTTGCAGGAAAATGTGGGGGTGCGATGGTTAAGCGGTATATATAGCCAATATAGCTAATGTTTGCACTTCATTCTTGCTCCCACCCCTTTCTGAATTCTCACCTTTGCATTCCGGTGCCACACATTACAACCTGGCAGGCTCCAAGACGATAGCAGAATTCAGAAGATATAGGCAGCAGTCCAGCCCCTGCTACATAATGACTAGAGTACCCAGACTGATTGCCTTTTGTGCTGACGAA
The DNA here is from genome assembly GCA_023053685.1 of Diadophis punctatus similis. Lineage (NCBI taxonomy): Eukaryota > Metazoa > Chordata > Lepidosauria > Squamata > Dipsadidae > Diadophis > Diadophis punctatus. The sequence continues at coordinate 14,010,746 of JALIGW010000003.1, read as the reverse complement.
AGATTTCATTAATCTGCAAAGCTCCTGCATTGCATTGATGGGCCGAATAAGCTGCAAAAGAACAGAAAACCAGTCTCAGTACAACTTAGTCCCTTTCCTTTCTGAAAGCCATATCCTTGAGCTCTCTTAAGACAATAACTGTTCGGCATTAGTTCAATATTTTGTGCCTTCAAAGTGATGCTTGGCAACTAGTTAAAAAGTCTGTGCAATTCTTGGAGCTTCTAAATTAGAATACAAGACACAGTTTGGTGCAGTCGTTAAGGCATCTGTTTTAGACTGTGAGTTCGAGTCCTGCCTTAGGCACAAAGCCAGCTGGGTGAACTTGGGCCAGTCACACACACACACACACTCTCTCTCCCTCTCCCTCTCCCTCTCCCTCTCCCTCTCCCTCTCCCTCTCCCTCTCCCTCTCCCTCTCCCTCTCTCTCTCTCTCTCTCTCTCTCTCTCTCTCTCTCTCTCTCTCTCTCTCTCTCTCTGCCCTAGGAAAGAGGCAATAGCAAATAACTTCCAGAATCCTGCCAGGAAAACTGCAAGAACTAATCCAGGCAGTTGCCAGGAGTCAAAACTGACTTGAAGGCACAAAATAAACAAGAATAGAATAGAATAGAATAGAATAGAATAGAATAGAATAGAATAGAATAGAATAGAATAGAATAGAATAGAATAGAATAGAATAGAATAGGAGATGCTAGCCTATTGAGAATTGAGACTACATGGAAAGTTATGCTGCAGGTCTTCATTTAATTGAAGAGAAAGTAGCCATAGGAGAAAATTGTGATTTGAATGAATATTTATGGTATAGGAAATGATTTGAATCTTTGTCTGTGCAATGAGGTCCCAATCCTAATTATTCTTTAAAGCTGAGCTTAGATCTGGGAAGGGGAAATAACCTGCATTCTTAAAAAGTTTGGAGTCTCTAGATCTCCTTTATGGGAGTTAACTATAACCCCAAAGGGAAGATCAGATCAGGATTATGAAGTGAAAACTGGAAGACCATTTTACTCATGCAGTAGAAAAAACAGCTAGGCCACAAGTAACCTTGGAACTTCAGCAGTTTGACATTCCTGACATTCATTTCTCTCTTTTTTATCTATACACTGATGTATGAAGAAACGTGAAGGACAAATGGAAAAACATTATTTCACTATTTAGCACTGGGGGAAAACATTTGGTTATGCTGGCTTCCTTCATCCAATCACCTTTCAAATACAGCAGGGATCAGGTTGGAAGAGACCAGGTTCTGGAACCCTGCTTTAGCTAATAATGAGGTCTGTACGACCAGTTTCACAGAATAGGTTAAGCTTGATCTCTTTCCTTCTGTGGCTGTTAGGTTATAAGCACCAACTTTCATCCTAACAGTTGAAATAGCAGCCTCTCCCAGTTCCCACTTTGCCAAACATCTGAATATATAGACTGAAGGTTTCTATACCTGATGAATTTTCACAGCTGCGGTGTTTGAATCTGTAGGCAAGTTAGATCGTTCAAGGTAAAATGTCCTGAAATTAAATAATAATTAGTTTGTGATTATGTAATTTTAAGCACTCCTATAAAGTATTTTAATTTCCAAAAGGAACCATTTACTACATGTGTCTATGGAGATTCTCAATCATCCAGGTCATAGTTGTTTTTCAAGAAGCAACTGGACTTTCTGGTTTTTCTTTGAAAATGTTTTGCTTCTCATCCAAGAATGAGAATTCTCATCCAAGAATGAGAAAAACTAATTCTTGGATGAGAAGAGGAACATCTTCAAAGAAAAACAAGAAAGTCCAGTTGCCTCTTGAAAAAGCACCTTTGTGACAATTACTACAGGCCACACGTGGACTAGCTATACTTCGATGGTCCAAAAAAAATGACAAATTAAAACAGATTTCCAATTCCAATTCCTCTGCAATTATGAGAGTCCCATGCAAATTATGGAGTGAGGTCACTCCTTTCTTCTCTCTTGTTCCTTTTCACTCTCATCCCAAAACCTAGCAACCAGCTTTGATGGTCTATTTCCAGTCCCAGCCCACATTGCCTTATCTCTTTGATCTCCTCCTCTCTTATGTGTTATTAACATTCAAAATAAAATTTGAAATGAATTTATTTATTTATTTAATTTAATCAATCTTATAGGCCGCCCAACTCCCAGGGGACTCTGGGCAGCGTACAACAGATAAAAAAAACATTAAAAGCACAATATAAAAGTTAAAATACATATAAAACATTAAAACAAACCGTCAATCATACAAAGGGTGACCATTTCTTAATATCCACATGCTGGTCACTATCCCCATGCCTGCCGGAAGAGCCAGGTTTTAACGACATTGTTTGGCCGACGGGACCTGAAGGAGACCAACTCTGTGGGCTCTGACCGGTCGTAGGGAGGTATGTAGTAGTAGGCGGTCCCGCAAGTATCCTGGTCCAGAGCCATATAGGGCTTTAAAGGTAATAACCAACACCTTAAATTGTGCCCGGAGACTAATAGGAAGCCAATGCAACTGGCGGAGAATAGGTGTTGAAGTAGGGGCCACAATCTATTATGCCCCAAAGCCAGGCCTGACAAAGTCTGGACAATGTTACAAGGCAAGGCAAGTAAACACGTATCTCAATATCCATTAGTTCTGCAGAAAGGAACTGCCCTGTCAGCTCTAATTAATATATGTATCCTTTCTAGATATGCTGACCATGAGAAAGGGAGTTTTGCTATGTCTACAGTATTATGAGAACCGTTGTATTGTTCCTCAAAAACAAATGTCAAGGACAACCCACAGCAGGGAAACATCTGTGCTAATATGTCCTATATGCTTAACTGTCTGTTCCCAGTTCCTTATATTATTTTAAGATAAGTTTACCTCATTGTATACCATAAATGGGCATAGGAAATACATACGTAAACCAGGGTATAAGAATCTGACCCTGACTAGTATTCAGGGTTCAGGCCTTTGTCTTTGCTTTGAACCTGCACATTTAATAAACCTTTCCTTCTGTACAAGTGCTTGCTTAGTGTCCTGCTTCATTCTACAACAGTTTTGGCGACTCCGCCGGGACGTTAAGCGAGGCGCTATTGCGCTGAGGGCTGCCTGATCCCCTTGGACCCTGGGAGGGGCCACTTCTGAACATTCTCCAGGCGCCACGGGGGTTATACCTCCGGGAGACGGCAGTGACACCTCCAGGGGGCCGACGGTGCTGAAAGCAAGTCCAAGAACCCTTGAGGGAAGGAAAGGTGGTCTGAACTGAATCCTGGCCAGGACAAGACATCTCAGGCGAGTATATGTAAATGTGTTTTACCTATCTCATTTGCAGATAGAAGAAGGGACCTGATCTCTCCCTTCGGCTCGGGACTGGAGTCCTAACGAAGCCGTGTTAGGTTGTGTGGGAAGGGTCGTTGCCGAGGTTCCGTCCAGTGACCGTGATATTCCGGGGCTGGCGGCCGGTGACTTTGTGCTAGGATGGGAGGTGGTAGCAGCATTCCCAGCACCCCGTTGGAATGCATGATGAAGGGATTTGATGATTACTTTAACCATGCACAGTATAGGGTTCCCTATCCAAAGGTAACGAAGGATAGGTTACGTTATTTGTGTGAACAACAATGGCCACATATGGGTGTTGGGTGGCCACCAGAGGTTACCTTTCAGAACCAAGTTATTGATGATCTTACCTCAGTGATAGCTGCTAACGAGGAGAAATACCCCAATCAATTTCCGTATATAGATCAGTGGGGAGATGCTGTGGCTGAGAAAGCGGATGACTTGTTGCAATGTCAGGCTGAAATGGTTCGTTTATGTGTGGCTAGACCGAGAGGGCACAAGCTGAAGGTGCCGTCAAGAAGGAATAAGGATTTGAAGGTGTCAGAAACTAAGGTCTCTGGCACTCGGAAGAAGGTGTTAGTTCAGGGAGACGAAGAGATGTTACATCCCCCGCCGTATGCGCCGATACCTTTGATCCCTCCTGCACCCCCCCAAGGGCACCCAGGAGTAGCTGGATATGCAATTGTGGATGATGATGAGGTCATAGAAAGTGGATCTCTTGGCAAAGGTGTCAGTGCCCAGGTGGCTGAATTATGGGCATTAATTAGGGCCCTGGAAAGGGCTTCTGGAGAGAAGCTGAACGTGTGGACAGATAGTAAATATGCTTTCTTGACATTGCATGCACATGGTGCAGTATATAAAGAACGAGGTTTCAGAGACTCTGCAGGGAAATATATCCAGCATGGACATTTAATTCAACGATTAATTGATGCGGTTCAAAAACCAAAAAAGGTAGCTGTGATGCATTGTAAAGGACATCAACGAGGAGATGATAGAGTTGTCTTGGGAAATAGGGCTGCTGACTCTGAAGCACGAGCTGCAGCACTCAGATTTGATAAACCATTACCAGATCTTTCTATTCATGTGGCTATGGATTTAGGGGTAATACCACCGAGTATCAAACCCTCATATTCTCGATCCGAATGTGCAAAGGCAGTGAATGACCTTAAAGCTATAGTAAAAGAAGGGTGGTATATTCTTCCAGACAAACAAATCTATGTCCCTTATTCAGTGACTTGGCAGTTAGTGCAATCATCACATACTGCAACACATATGGGGAAGTCAGCCCTAGAAACAGCATTAGCTCGTGATTACTATATTGATGGTCTAGCTGGAATTGTTGCCAAGGTAGTTTCACAATGTGTTACCTGTGCTAAAGTGAATCCTAGGCAAGGACCGCTATTGCCCCCTGGAACAATACCTGTCTCCTATTATCCAATGGATACTGTGATGATGGACTTTACAGATATGCCTAGATGTGGATTTTACAACGCAATGTTAGTTATTGTTGATTTATATACCGGATGGCTGGAGGCCTATCCCACTAAAACTAAGAAGGCTCGTGAGGTAACTAGGGTGTTGTTAAAAGACCTAATTCCACGTTACGGTTGCCCTACATATATTTCATCTGATAATGGTCCTGAATTCGTGCATCATATTAATCAGGCCTTGGCGAAGGCACTTGGGGTACATTGGCGGTTTCATTCGGCATTTCACCCCCAATCAGGGGCGCCATGTGAGAGATTGAACCGCACCCTAAAGGAGAGGATTACCAAAATATGTACAGAGACACACCTGAAATGGCCTGATGCTCTTCCTCTTGCTCTATATGCCATTAGAAGTGCTCCAAAGAGGAAACATAACCTCTCACCATATGAACTCATGTTTGGGCGTCCTCCTACTTTACTCAGACGACATCTAGCAGGATGGCCCGATTTAGGCCACAAGGGGGGAGTATGGACTATGGAAATGGTACAGGAATTAAATAAACAAGTTGAGAAACTGAAAAACTATGTACTAGAGCAATCCCCTCCGAGATTAGTCACTAAATGTCATAGCTTTAAGCCAGGGGATCGGGTATGGGTTAAACATTGGAAGAAGGAACAATTAGTAGGGCGGTGGAAGGGGCCCTATGTTGTAATCATGTCATCTCCACTAGCTATCAAGGTTGCTGAATCTAAATCGTGGATCCATTGGACACGAGTCAAGAAGGCAGCAGATGAGCAGAGAATCATCCCACAGAGAACCCATCCTATGAAGCTCAGACCAAGAAACTAGGACGATCAAGGCTTTCCGCTTTGATGCTTTGCTGCAGGTAACATTATATGTGTTAATCTCCACCAAAAACAGAACTTTCCCCAACATACGAACTTTCTTTTATTACAAGGCCACTCTGCAAAAACCTTACCGGCAATAGGTTTTCTTCGTACAGTGGTGAACATATACCCCTGCTGGGCCACTCCTGGAAGCTGGCTCTTTACGCACGGGTGAAGAAAGGATGAAGATGGACACTCTTCCGATGACCATAATTATACTGTGTTTTCTAAATAGTAATCACGTGCTAGGAAATAGTGTATGTATTAGCAATTTGGGACAATGGAGTCTCCCAGGTGACAGGCCTCACATTAGCCAATCTTATACTGTGGGACAAGGACAAGAATGTGAAGGCCACCCTCCTCTTACATTACGACCCGAATGTTGGATAGGAATATTACCACATCCCTGTCAATTCCCTCAAACTTTTGATAAAATTGTTAAGGAAACATGCCTTACTAGGCAGTCAGTGAATCCAGAGGTATGTCAATATATAGGATACATCTTGCAAAAAGGCATGTGTGCACAAGCCCCATATAGAGGTCTACCACCCCCTGTTAGATTAGATTGTGGTAATCCTTTGTTTTGGGGTTGGGACCGTATAACGTATATCGGCCAATTGAAACCAGGTTGGGAAGGAATTTGTCTTATCCACTCTATCCCTGAGATGGATTCAGAATTTGGTCACACAATAAAAGAATCAAGACCCAGACGTAGAAAAGGTAAGCGCAGAACTGGTCGCGAAACTAATACCTTACCTTATGCCTCTACTTGTACTCATGTAAGCAACACGTTTATTAACCCTTCTATAACCCCTTCTCTTACGCGAATAAGGCGCAAACGAATTCTAGGGGAAGTTGTCAATCACATACAATGTCAACAGTGCATCCATGTTACTATGACAGGGAACATTATTACTCATACCTTGGTGTATCATACATCAGTTCCTCCCACCTGTACACAATTTGACCTTTTGGATTGCACACTAAATGGGACATCATATAAGCAATGTAATGGTTCCCAGGGAATCCAATGTTATGATCCAAAACAAGCTACGAGAGTAACAAATTACCAGGTTATTCTCCGACACAAAACTTGCGGAAGAAAGGAAGAAATTACTAGAGTAGTAACTCCCACCCTAAATCAGCAGATCACCTTAAAATTTGATGCCTGCGCAATCATAAACAGAGCTTGCTTTCCCAGAGGAGGTTGTGGAGGTTTAGCTTGGGAGCGCACCTATACGTTCAATGATAAATATATGTGTCTAGAAAGAAATGGTCCTCGTAGTGCTGAATGTCAAAATATAGAATTCAATTATTGTCCCTATTGGACTTGTGTTGCTTTTGCAACCTGGATGAAAGGATCTACGGGGCCTCTTCAAATAGCGTTAACAAAAGGAACCGCTAATAATAACTGTAACAAAGGTGAATGTAATCCTGTTGTGCTATCCCTCACCCCGAAAAGCACTTTTCAGCCCATTGTTATGGGACTTCAAATAGACGGGAAGGGATCTGATCCCGGGACGCTGCTGGAATTAGAGGTAACCACCAAAACTACCTCAATAGGCCGTAAGAAAAGCCTGTTTTGGTCCTATTATCAAGAAATAGAAAAACTTAACCTTCAGGAACTACCCTCAAAGGTAGTGAATACCTTTGTGGAGCTAGCTGAAAATGTAGCAAACATTTTAAACGTAAGCAGTTGCTTTGTATGTGGAGGAACCAATATGGGAGAAAAATGGCCTTGGGAAGCCCAGGAGCTGAACTATACTACAGTGCTTGAAATGGAAAAAGTAGGTAACCTTACTGCTACATTAGGTAAAGATGGGAATTGGGCTTTAACTTCCAATTTAGTTGGGTCGGTATGCTACACCCGGAACCATACCACTGGGTGCCAACAGGTCGGAGCTCTCAGATGTCTATCCGCCTGGAATAATGGTCAATGGTGGTCAGGTAAGGGTCAAATACCACCCTGGGAAGCAAAGGCCCTGGAATCCGTAAACTTATTAAAACATTATATTTTGGATCCCCAGAATTATTCCAAGAAATGGTTAGCTCCGGATGGTATGTATTGGATTTGTGGTAAATATGCATATAGCCAATTGCCCTCCAATTGGTGTGATTCCTGTGTTTTGGGTCTTATCAGACCTGGCTTTTTCCTTTTGCCTCTTCGCCACCGACAGATATTAGGTATCCCTGTATATGATGAGGTGGGAAACATTCGTACTGAACGGGCCATAGATACTTCCATAATTGACAACCTAAAAATTGGTACCTGGAAAGATGATGAATGGCCCCCAGAGAGAATTATTCAAGTCTATGGTCCCGCCACCTGGGCCGAAGATGGTACCTATGGTTATAGAACCCCTATCTACATGTTGAATCGTCTAATTAGATTGCAAGCTGTTATCGAAATAATTACTAATGAAACTGTTTTAGGCCTAACAAAATTAGCTATAGAGGGAGTTAAATCCCGCACATATATTATGCAAAATCGCTTAGCTTTAGATTACCTGTTAGCCAAAGAAGGAGGTGTATGTGGGAAATTTAACCTTTCTAATTGTTGTGTTGAAATAGATGACAGTGGACATGTTATCCAGGAAATTACTAATAAAATGGTTAAAATTGCTCATGTTCCAGTTCAGACCTGGAAAGGCCTGAATCTGAAAGATATTTTTGGCCAGTGGTTTCCTAAGCTCCCTGGCCTACAAGCAATTGTAGCCTTAATAGGACTTATCGCTGCTGGTTGTATTATTCTTCCCTGTGTCTTGCCGATATTAGTCAGAGCTATTACTAACAGTTTATCTCTCTTAGCCGAACGAAAGGCAACAGCCCAGGTAATGGCTATGTGGGAATATGAAGGCTTGCGCCAATCACTCCACCAAGAACCTGAGTATGTAACTCTTCTGTCTAGTGATTCAGAGTTACAAAGGGGGGACTGAAGTAGGGGCCACAATCTATTATGCCCCAAAGCCAGGCCTGACAAAGTCTGGACAATGTTACAAGGCAAGGCAAGTAAACACGTATCTCAATATCCATTAGTTCTGCAGAAAGGAACTGCCCTGTCAGCTCTAATTAATATATGTATCCTTTCTAGATATGCTGACCATGAGAAAGGGAGTTTTGCTATGTCTACAGTATTATGAGAACCGTTGTATTGTTCCTCAAAAACAAATGTCAAGGACAACCCACAGCAGGGAAACATCTGTGCTAATATGTCCTATATGCTTAACTGTCTGTTCCCAGTTCCTTATATTATTTTAAGATAAGTTTACCTCATTGTATACCATAAATGGGCATAGGAAATACATACGTAAACCAGGGTATAAGAATCTGACCCTGACTAGTATTCAGGGTTCAGGCCTTTGTCTTTGCTTTGAACCTGCGCATTTAATAAACCTTTCCTTCTGTACAAGTGCTTGCTTAGTGTCCTGCTTCATTCTACAACAGTGTCATGTGGGTATATTTTGGTGCACCCACCACAGCACGCGCAGCTGCATTTTGAACCAGTTGGAGTCTCCAAACACTATTCAAGGGTAGCCCCATGTAGAGCGCATTACAATAATCAAGCCGTGAGGTGATGAGGGTGTGAGTGACCGTGAGTAAAGCCTCCCTCTCCAAGAAGGGTCGCAATTGGTGCACCAGGCGAACCCGTGCAAAGGTCCCCCTAGCCACAGCTGTAAGATGTTGATCCAATTTTAGCTGTGGATCTAGAACGCCCAAATTGCGGACCCATTCCGAGGGAGTTAATTTCTTTCCCGCAAGAACCAAGGAGGGGCAGTCGACATAGTCCCTAGGGGGCAATATCCAAAGCCACTTGGTCTTGTCAGGGTTGAGTTTGAGCCTGTTCACTCCCATCCAGACCCTCACATCGTCCAGCCACCGGCACATCACATCCACTGCTTCCCTGAACTGAGAATTCCAATTTGTATGAATTCAACTGAAATAGTCAATTTCTAGTAGCACAATAAAGCTTCCTACCTTCACTAATGTGACCTGCCAAGGGCGAGGGTAACAAAAAGGGATGCACTTTTTAAGAATACTTTTGATTCAGTTGCCAAGACTATTTACAATTAGATTTTTTTTATGCTACAGTACCTGAGCTTGTGATAATACTGTTGCACCTTCTCAAGAGAATAGGAATTGATTTGATGCTGAAGCTCCTCCTGAGGTGACCCATTTGGTAGGACTTGGCCATCCAGATTTTCAAGGACTGTAAATAATTGAATGAAAAGTTTAAAGCAACTTTTAACAATTCTCATATGTCTTTTGTATCTATTATTACCATCATTCTACAATAAGTAGGAGGGAACCTTTTGAATTAATTTGGATCTATTTATCGATTAAATTTGTATGCTGCCCATCTCATTATTGAGCAACACCTATCCCTCTCATCTTGTAAATCTATCTTATTCTGCTTAATCTTGCCAAGAAGAGTGGATGTGTGAGGTTAAAAAAAAGGAATGCTTACTCATGGGGTGTGGGGGGGAAAGGACTTCATACTTGTCATGACATCCCAACATACATAGTTGAACACATCGATGATGTGAATTGTGCAGTTCTTTACGTCATGATGGAAATAATGCAATTGACAAAGCTTGTATCATTTACACGAGGATGTCATGATGAACGTGATGTCACTATGGATCAACCAGGCACCTATGTGTGCTGGTGATCAAATGAAGTCTTGGAAAAATGTAAGAACAACACACTGAATTTATTAACAAATTATCATAATTTTCCTTATATATCTAGCTTACACTGAAAGAAAAAATTAATTAAATAAATAAATAAATAAATAAACAAACAAACAAATAAACAAGCAAGCAAGTAAGCAAGAAAACTAATGCACCTCTTTCTCAGAATTGGACAACTTGCCGCAGCTAACTCGCCATTGTCAACTCACCATGGTCAATTCACTTCAGCCAACTTACCACGGCCAACCCACCATAGGACAACTTGCTGTGAGACAATTCAACAATTCAATTTAATTATTTAAAATTGTTAAAAAATTGTTTTAATTTCTATCATTCACATTTCATTTTTCTCTCCTTTGGCATCCTTTCTTTAATGATTCTATTCCACTTTTTCTTAGTGTAACTCTCATCCTGTGGCAAGTTGGCTGCAGTGAGTTGGTTGTGGCGAGTTGGCTGTGGCGAGTTGTCATAGACCCCCTCCTTCTTGCTCCTCTGAAGATATATAGATATATATGTCATGATAACAATATTATGGGATCATCACCAACCTGGTTGTTCCCAAATTTTTTTCCAGTCAATTCTGAGGGTTTAAGAAAAACTGCTGGGTGCATAAATTGGCCATTTGGTGAGAGCATTCAGAGAGTTTAAAACTAAAAATGCCTGCAAAAAATTATCCTGCTTATTCCAGAGGTTCCAAATAATTGTTGGAATTATGTCCATCATGCAGATTGCAAATATTGCACCGATACAATTAAAAATGAGTCTACGATCATTATTTAAATTTTCAACAGTTGGTTCAATGGTCCAATCATTCATTCCATTAAATCTGTAGAAAATACTTTCTTAGTATCAACATTCTATCTGCCTTGATTTGGCTTTAAAATGTGAAATTATTTGTCTATTTAACATCCACTAACTTGACCTTCAGTTTGACTGTGTTAGGAGCTCAATATACCGCATTTTTTGGAGTACAAGGCGCTCTGAAGTATAAGACGCACCTAGCTTTTGGGGAGGAAAACAAGAAAAAAAAATCTGCCTCTGCCTCCCAGCAATTTGCCTCCTTGCAACAAACAGCCTGTTTCAGTTTCAGCACAGCCTGATTAGCACAAGCAGCTGATTGTCGGTTGGATCGGCCTCCTGACCATCAGCTGTTTCAAGCTTCAGGGATTGCCATAGCCTATTGCCGCCTCAGCGCGCCCCATTTTCAGCCGCTGCATCCAGTTTTCAGCCTTTGCACACACCGTTTTTGGCCTCCGCGCGTCCCATTTTTTCGCCTGTTCCGGGCGGCAGGGATTGGAATGGGAAGAAAATGGGGTGTTCAAAGGCTGAAAACTGGATGTGGACGCCAAAAATGGGGTGCGCGGAAGCAGCAATAGGCAATGGCAATCCCTGCAGCCTGAAACAGCTGATGGTTGGGAGGCCGATCCAACCGACAATCAGTTGCTTGTACTAATCAGGCTGTACTGAAGCTGAAACTGAAACAGGCTGTTTGCTGCAAGGAGGCAAACTGCTGGGAGGCAGAGGCCAAAGGGTGGGGGCCGGCGGGTGGGCGGGGCTACATTCTGTGTATAAGAGACACCCAAATTTTCACCCTCATTGGGGGGGGAAGTGCGTCTTATACTCTGAAAAATATGGTAAATAAATGAATGAATGAAAGAAAAGGATTTCTCTTGTACCTTTTGTAAAGAGCACTGCGTGCAGTTTCAGACTTCCTCCATTCTGAAATCGGGTAGGTAGTTTAGAAAAGTAGTAGCTATCCAGGAATAAGGTCACTTTCAAAACTTGCCGATTTCCCTCCACGTGATAAAAGACATGAGTATCTGGAGGAATCAAGGAAAAAGACATCACAAATTGCGGGGGGAAATAGTAACACAAGATAACCGACATGTGGAAACTGCAAGAATGAAACCCACTCATAGGTTTTTGTCTTTGGGAGGGGGGCATTGCTCTTAATCAGGGATGTGCAACTTCTATTGAATTGAGAGTTGCAAAAGGTACATCTTAGAAAAGAGGTTTTGCAGCTTCTATTGAAATCTCAGTCTCTGTGAACTTAAAATGACAGAAGGCATCGTTTTACTGTTCGAACAAATACAGAGTCACATGAAAAATTCAAGGGAGTCAATGGATCTAGTCAGGGGTGACATTCAAATTTCCCCCCTACCGTTTCTGTGGGTGTGGCTTGGTGGGTGTGGCTTGGCCACACCCACAGAACCAACAGAAAAGTTCGGCCAAGTCTTCTAGCGTTCAACCTGGCTGCTTCTCGCCTCCTTCTCATGTTTGCTCTGTGTGGATGAGCCCGAGAAGGAGTGAGTGGGAGGGGCGGGGAGGGGACAGTCAGTGGTGCGATTTACCGGTTCTCCGAACTGAGCATAATCACCGCCACCGGTTCTATAGAACCTGTTCGAACCTGCTGAATTTCACCCCTGGATCTAGTGACTGAACTTACTTGCTACAAAACACTCATCCAGTTGCTTGAAATAAAAGGCAACCTTATCCAGCTCTGAAAGGGTGGCCTGGATATCTTCCAGCATGGTTCGCTCTTCTTTCTAAGGGAGGACAAAAAAAATAGAATAAAAAGGTGAATAGATTGCAAGAAGGGAGAAATGCAGGTAGTTCTCGACTTATGACCTTCAGACTCAATGACTGTCTGAAATTATGATGCACTCTATTTATGCCTCTCCCTTAAGGTTATGATTGTAGATGTATATGTGCGGCAGTTATGTAATTACATTTCAAGTGCTTACAGCCTCCAATGCTCACATGACCACAATTTACTACAGTGCCTGCTGTTTTCTGGCAGAAAATGGCAAAAAAAAAATGTCCAGTGAATATGCTGAATTAGCTTAACAACCATGTGGTTCACTTAACAACCATATGTTTTGTTTAACAGTCATCGTAAAAATGGTAATAAAATTGAGTCTGGTCACACAGCGCCTCAATTTAAGACTGCAGTAACTTAAGATTGAAATCCAGAGTCTGTCAACTAATTACTAAATCTGCACTATTAATCTTCTCATCGTTCCCATCACCCATCTCTTCCCACAAATGACTGTATGACTGTAACTTTGTTGCTTGTATCCTTACAATTTATATTGATTGGTTCCTAATGTGATTTGATTGCTTATTTGTACCCAGACTATCATTAAGTGTTGTACCTTATGATTCTTGATGAATGTATCTTTTCTTTTATGTACACTGAGAGCATATGCACCAAGACAAATTCCTTGTGTGTCCAATCACACTTGGCCAATAAAATTCTATTCTATTCTATTCTAAAAAGGAGAATAGATGCCTTTCCCAAACCCAGGCATCAAAGGCTGGTTGTGACTGTGACTAAAAACATATCTAAATCCTTCATTCCCTAAAATTTACTGCTTTGTTTTTTTTAATGTGAGTTTGCATCTCTACCATACATTGTCCACCATATGTCTCATAGCTTTAACACACATTGTCCATCACAAATCTCGTATCTTTCTCATATGGGTTTTCACAAGGTATATTAAAAATTTGTGAGCAACAAGATCTTGAACTTTCCGTTTAAGAAAATTGCTGCTATATACTGTATGTATTTGGTACATGTTTCAAATATATTCAGTGCAATGCAAGACACAGTTTCTCACCAGCAGAGGACAGAATACTTCAACACTTCACAAAATTAGTTATCATTTACAGCTAATACTCTGTGTATATATGTAGCTGTTAAAAAAATAGCAATGAATGTTGCTACTACAGTACTTTTCTTGCTTTTATCTTGGCTTTACGAGAAGCCAAGGAGATAAAATTCTTGCACATGTAATATAGTTATGCAGAACACAGAATATGGCGAGGTACAGCTTGTCACTTAAAGGTGCAGAAAAGACTGAATAGATGAATTTGTTGTACTGTTTGATGAATTAAAATATTGGTCTGCTTATTCAGTATTGTCTGCAATGAATGCCAGTAGCAATCAGAAATATCTTCCCTGACAGATTATTTTCAAGCAACTGCACTTTATTATTTTTCTCTTAATTATTAAAAGAACAAATGTGACACTATACCACTCTGTCAGAGCGTGACTTGCACAACAAACAAAGCCAGTTTCTCTTTTCTTATACGTATTAAGATAATATGTACATACCTAGACAACTTAGATCCCTTCACATTATTGCCCAAAGTAGTTTCTCCTACGCCAGGGGTATCAAACTCAAGGCCCGGGGGCCAGATCTGGCCCGTGGGGTGCTTAGATCTGGCCCACAGGGCCACCCTGGAAACAGCAAAGGACTGGACCACGGTGCTTCTGCCAGCAAAAACGGGCTCCTGAGCTCCGTTTTCAGCTGCCACAGCCTCCTGCAACCCTCTGCCAGTGAAAACGGAGCTCGGGAGGGCCGCGTGCAGAGCGCTCGGGCCACCATAGGCATCCTCAACAGGAGTGATGTTGAGCTGGCCATGCCCACCCTGGCCATGCCCCCTGACCCATACATCCAGGTCAAACACAACCCTGATGCGGCCCTCAATGAAATCGAGTTTGACACCCTGTCCTACGTTGTGTCAACTCTCAAAACAACTTTAGCTGAAGCCATATCCTTTTTACTTCGTTTCTTAGTTGCCATACATATGAGGGGAGGAGGAACTACGGGGTGTGGGTTAATTTCCTGTCAGGTGCCAGAAATAACAGCGATGAGGCCCGTGGGAATCAAGGTCATCTCAATGAGAGCTCGTAACGGTCAGAGGGAGTAGCTGAGTAGCCTGCCATCTACCTGGTTGGTCAATGTGACCAGTGACACTGGGGGGGGGGGGGTTGATATCTATTTCTTTTATCATACTGAAAACACAGGAAATATTTAGAGTTGGATGCACGTATGAACGTGCCAATATGATGTACCCAATAACATGGATTTTTGAGAAAAGCTACAGCCTCAGAATCCTGAATTGATTGGGACCATTACTTGGAACCATGACACGTTGCAATGTAGGAAAAGTTTGGCTGCATGGTTCACCATGGCTGAAAGGGTGCTACCACGCAATGGGTCACACTCACTAGGTTGAGATTTTGCACATATATCCCAGCCACACCAGAAACCAGGCTGGGAAGGTGTGAATGGGGTTTGAAATGCAAATGCTACCACACTGCAAACAAAAGCAGTTTTATTTCCCCCAGTCTTTGCAAATATATTTAGGTCAGAAGATGAGTAATGAAAGAACTGCCTAGTTCCTTATTTTGGTTTTCTGTGTTTGAGGAAATGGTATTCTAGTCTTACCACACTGGGAGACAGCAAGGACTGGTAGTTGAGCAACACTCCTGTGGCTGCTATCTGCTCCAGCCACTTTTTACTGGCTTCCCGACTGCTTTCTTCATACTCTCCGTTGTTATTGTATCGATAGTTGAGTGCTCCCAATAACTGCTCTGAAAACGTGCAAACGGCTGCCACCAGGGCCTGGCAGAAAATTACATCTCGTCTCACTTGAAGTTCTGTATCTGGAAGAGGAAAGAGAGACAAGAATTGGGATCAATAGGCTAGGGCTACTGCATGTGTGGTTGGGATTCATGCCCCAAGAGTGGTTCCGGCTTTTCTTATTCAGGGCAGCTGATATGACACTGATGATATTTGGGGAAAGGTGCCCCCCTGCCCCCGAGTGTTTATTCCCCTCCCTCCTCACCCCAGAGGAACACAGACTTTTTCACAAGACCAGCAAGAAGATTAGGATGCATAGAGGTGTCCACATTAATCACTAATCCTGAAAATAATGGTTTAATACTGTAGTTCTCAACTTTTTTTTCACCAGAGACCCCCTTTAAATAACTTTTGTGGCCACGGATCATGGCCATGTCCCTCCACCCCCAAGACTTAACTCAAGATTTAAACATAACATTTCTTCAAACCTTTGTGGACCTCCTGGGTTGACATTGTGGCCCCCCAGGAGTCCGGGAACCATAGGTTGAAAACCACTGGTTAATCCCTGAAATGGAATGAAAACATTCCTCAAACTGCATGTCTGTCTCTTAACACTGTTCAGGTGGTCAGCTGCAATGGGCATCAAGGAGCTGCTTAGGCCATAGGCCATGAGGTAGATGACAAGGAATTGAATTCATAGGCGATATAGTGTCTCTCCTAGCAAGAAGGTTGAAAGGAAGTTTGGGAAAAGTTCTCTGCAACAGAAGACACGTCAGGAGTAAGCAAAAAGCTGCTTTACCTGTGCATTTCAACAAAGCCAACAGGAGCTGATTCTTTCCATCTAGAAAAGAAAAATAAAGTAGAATTTAATCATATCTTCCTTAACTGAAATGACAAGGCATGCTAAGTATCTTATTGATAGATGCTGGAGCTGAAGCAGAGTTGGAAAGAGAACACTGGAATCAAGTACAGTAGAACCTCTGGTCACAAACGCTTCTGACCACAACCAAATCGGGTTCCGACAAAAAATGCACCTTTTTTTGTGGCCTATTTCCCCTTCTGCGTCATTTTTTTTGTAAGAGCCAAATTTCCAAAATTAGGTTCGACTCACGACCAAATCGAGTTGCGACCAAAGTTATGGAAAGGATTATGGTCGTAACCTTGAAACTGCCTTGGTCGCTCTGATGGATGATCTCTGGCGGGCCCGGGATGGGGGAAATTCCTCCATCCTGGTGCTACTTGACCTCTCAGCGGCTTTCGATACCATCGACCATGGTATCCTTCTGCATCGTCTCAGCGAGTTGGGAGTGGGAGGCACCGTTCTGCGGTGGTTCTCCTCTTATCTCGCTGATAGGATGCAGTCGGTGCTGGCAGGGGGACAGAGATCGTCCCCTAGGCCCCCTATTATGTGGGGTGCCTCAGGGGTCGGTTCTCTCGCCCATCCTGTTCAACATCTACATGAAACCGCTGGGGGAGATCATTCGCAGACATGGGGTGTGTTTCCATCAGTACGCTGATGACACCCAGCTGTACATCACCACCCCGTCTGACTTCAGTGAGGCAGTTGATGTAATGTGCCGGTGCCTGGACGACGTCAGGATCTGGATGGGGAGGAACAGACTCAGACTTAATCCCGATAAGACTGAGTGGCTGTGGATATTGCCTCCTAAGGACTACGACAACTGTCCCTCCGTGGTCCTTGAGGGAGCGAAACTGACTCCCTCGGACCAGGTCCGCAACTTGGGGGTCCTTCTAGATCCACAGCTAAAATTGGACCATCATCTTTCAGCTGTGGCTAGAGGGGCCTTTGCACAGGTTCGCCTGGTGCACCAGTTGCGGCCATATTTGGAGAAGGAGGCTCTACTCACGGTCACTCATGCCCTTGTCACCTCTCGCTTGGACTACTGCAATGCGCTCTACATGGGGCTACCCTTGAAGAGTATCCGGAGACTTCAGTTGGTGCAAAATGCGGCTGCGCGTGCTGTGGTGGGTGTGCCAAGGTACACCCACGTGACATCGATACTCCGCCAGCTGCATTGGTTGCCCATCGGTCTCCGGGTCCAATTCAAGGTGTTGATCACCATCTTTAAAGCCCTTCATGGCTTGGGACCAGGTTATCTACGGGACCGCATTCTGCCTCATACTTCCCTTCGACCGGTTAGGGCCCACAGAGTGGGCCTCCTCCAGGTCCCGTCGGCCAAACAATGCCGGCTGGCGGGCCCAAGGGGGAGAGCCTTCTCTGTGGCTGGCCCTGTGCTCTGGAACCAACTTCCACCAGAGACCCGAACTATCCCCACTCTGCTGGCCTTCCGGAAAGCTGTTAAGACATGGCTTTTCCTGCAGGCGGGGGGTAGAGCTTAATTCATTCGAGCCCACCCCCCAAGTATGTATGATGTTGAATGGTTGGTGATGATTCTTTTTATAGTGTGTTTTAATTTTTATATTTGCTTTTAATTAACTTTTTAGATTTTGGTTATTCTTGTATTTTCTCACTGTTGTACGCCGCCCTGAGTCCTTAGGGAGTTGGGCGGCATATAAGAATTCCAAAATAAATAAATAAATAAATAAACCAGAGGTTCTACTGTATAGGGAAACTGTACTCTATACTCAAACCCATAATGAAAGTCCTGGAAACCATAAACTATTAATGTCTAGAGACTGCAAAGACTGATACCACCAGAATCCATAAAATTTACAGATGAAAGGGCCATAGCTCTGTGGTAGAATCCATTTCTGAAATTAGCAAATATTAATGAATATGAATATTTAATTCCAGGTATTTTCAGGTAGAGCAGGTGTTGCATGAGGAGCAGGGAAACCTAGTTTTAGTCTTCTATTAGCCACACTCATTGAGTATGCTCTCTTTCAGTCTAACCTACCTCACAGAGATGCTGTTATGGTTTTGAACTGTAGTTTTGTACTAGGCTTAGACATACCGTATTTTTCGGAGTATAAGACACACCTTTTTCCTCCCTAAAAGTGACTGAAAATTCAGGTGCGTCTTATACTTCGAATGTAGCTTTTTTTTCCAGCCTTAACTAGGTGCTAACAGATCTTCCCAGCTCTTACCTTGCAGGCTTTTTCATTGTTACTCTCTCAGAAGAATGTTTTCCAGCCCTAAGTCTTTGCAGGTTTTTTTTTCATTGCTCTACTTGCTCCAAAGAAGTTGTTTTCTAGCCCTAACCAGGTGCTAACGATCTTCCCAGCTCTTACTGGCTTGCAGGCTCTTTCATTGTTATTCTCTCAGAAGAAGGTTTTTTTAAGTCCTAACCAGGGGATAAAATAATGTGCTGAAGCTGACCAGACTAAGGACCCTAGCCAGATGAATACCTGGTAGGCAGATTGTTTTCCCCTATTTTCCTCTCCAAAAACTAAGGTGCGTCTTATACTCCGGTGCGTCTTATACTCCAAAAAATACGGTAAGTGTATAACAAACAAACAAAAAATGCTAAAATTAATTCCCATACCAATTGAATAAGAAATAGTATTGAAATAGATTATGGCAACTTCCTATGTTTTCTGTTCCTAAGATTCAATCTACCGTATTTTTCGGAGTATAAGACGCACCGCAGTATAAGACACACTTTAGTTTTGGGGGAGGAAAACAAGGAAAAAAGGCCTCTGCCTCCAAGCAATTTGCCAAACAGCAAACAGCACAGATGATATACACTGTTTGCTGTGTATTTCTGTGCATGTGTGCCTGACCCATAGAAATGGCAAAGAATTGGAGAAATGTACATTATGGCAGTATATTAATCCCAGAAAGTTTTCTTAAATGTAATCACACTAACTCCTCCCAATTATTTAAATAGATCTACTCCAAACATGACTAAGTCATTAACTCAGCTGCCTTATTTTAATACTAATACTTAATACTAATACTTAATACTAAAACAAGACATTTCAGATTATACTTTTACAGATCTTTAAAATTGATGTGGCTTTCTGGAAGTATTCTCTGCTATTTAAAAGAAGATACAATAGCACTGGGCCTCTTCAGATCAAGCATTTGTTTTAAAAAGCTTCTTCATTTTGTTAAGTTGTCTAGAACAATAATAAAGCAGTCTTTAAAAAATAAGTCTAATAATTTGAACACTCTACAAACATTTAACAAAATAACATATTAACAGAATCTGCCTCTACCTAGGATAGAACTCACAACCTCCTGATTGTGAGGCAAGAGCTCTACCTCTATGCCATAGCAGCTATAGCTTACCTCCTTGCAATTTCAGCAGTCTAACATTGCCAGCAGTTTATCTCCCAGCAATTTGTCTTATTACAGCCACCGTAGTTAGTTTCATTTTACCAGGGGGCTTGCAAGCCTCAGTCAGCTGTAGGTCGGGAGGCAGATAATCTTTTCTTGTTCTAATCAGGCTTTGCCCTGTTTGCTGCAAAGAGGTAAATTGCTGGCAGGCAGAGGCCAAAGGGTGGGGGTGGCTGGGTGGGGCTACATTCGGTGTATAAGACGCACCCAAATTTTCACCCTCTTTTTGAGGGTAAAAAGGTGCGTCTTATACTCAGAAAAATACGGTAACTTCATATTCTAGTTACGAAGATTTTAACAGCAATTTTCCATTATTTATTCAGTTTCTCTATTCCTTCTGATCCCAACCTTCTCTACTACTTTCTTTATAATATGGAAATTTTTAACAGCTCTTTTCCAGCTTTCCATTCACAAACCTTCCACATATTTCTGAATGGTATCAACAAGATTTTTAATGCGAAGTGGGAGGTTCCAGGGATCTTCCTGTATGCTGATCTGAATCTTGTTCCTGCTCCGAATAGTAGTTTCTTCTTTCTGCTTAAATTCTGCAGAACAAGAAAAGATTTCAGTTCTGACAATAATACAATACCAAAGTGGTTTAGAACAGCAGCCAATTACATCCTGTGCCAATTTCTGCTAAACTTATTTCTTTGTAAAGAAAATATCACTCATCAGTTTTGATAATATTTTATTGAACTTAATAAATATTATCAAGTATTTAAATAGCATAAATCCAAGATGCATAGGGAAAAAATATAGAAAATAGTAAAAAACAGAAAAGAGACACGGTCTGCACACACACAAATTTACGATATATATGTATATTACCATATTAAACTCATTTGCTATTGAGATGAACTATAAAATCTATCCAAATTGGATTGAATTGCGGTTCCTGCCTCTGATATTTCATTATTTTAACTTTGTAATTTTTTCTAATCTACCTATTGCAGAGGCCTTCTTGAAGAATCTCTGTTGTTATATTATCTATACAGCCACCCACTTCATGGTCTGCTTCTGTTGCTCCCCTCCGGGAGGAGGTTTCGAAGTATCTATAGCAGGACTACTAGATTCCGTAACAGCTTTGTTCCTTATACCATCTGTCTTGCAAACTCGCAGGATTCTTTTTTTCCACCATGTATGGAAAAAATAGACTGTGATGTTTCTCTGTGTCATATATGTATGTATATGTGGGTATATGCATAATGGTTGTCTTTTGAGAACTGAATGCAGCGAAATTTCATTTTAATGTATGCTGATTAGTGTACATTTAAAGTGACAATAAAGTTTCTATGCCATGCCATGCCATGCCATGCATAATTACATAGATCATTATATTATCTAGACCAGGGGTGTCAAACTCAAGGGCCAGATCCAGCCCGCGGGGCCGCCCTGGAAACAGCAAAGGACCAGCCCACAGTGCCTCTGCCCCCAAAAACGGAGCTCAGGAGGGCTGCGTGCATCCCTCCCAAGCTCCATTTTCGCTGGCAGAGGGTTGCAGGAGGCCATTGCAGCCAAAAACGGAGCTTGACAGCCCATTTTCACTGGCAGAGAGCTTGGGCCACCATAGGCGCCCTGACAGGAGTGACGTTGAACTGGCCATGCCCACCCTGGCCACATCCATCCCAGCCCCCCATGGTCAAACACAACTCTGATGCGGCCCTCAATGAAATCGAGTTCGATACCCCTGATCTAGACATACTCAATTGCTCAATATAGATTACATTATCTATACTGAACAATTATTATTTTACTTGCCAAATTAAACAAGTTCCTTATTTTTATGCTTGAATTTTGGTCAGATCACAAGAACACAAAAGCAGAACCAACTTAAAGCAGAGGACAGCAGTCTTCAAAAACCTGAAGAAGGATCAAACCATTACCATCCTCCCAGGAGACAAAGCCCAAACCAGAGTTACCATGGACAGAACTTCCAATTACTTTTCCAAATATTGGAGAGGTTGTCCAAAAAATGTCTCTTTGGTTTCTGATGATCATGCAATAAAACTGTACTTTCTAATATAAAACTTTTGGTAAGACAGACACCATTTACTATATAAGAACCAAATTGTTTAAATCTATCTAATGAACTTATAGTTATTGAAAAATTGTTAATTTTACAAATTTGTATAATATTAAATAATTTCCTGATGCGGTAGATATATTTCAATATGGAATAAACTTGGAATGATTTATATGAATCATTTTACTTATAACAGTTTTAAACAATTAGCTAATACTTTAGTATAGAGTTTATAGACTTTATTAAGAAGTAAAATGGGTTGGTAAGATGCCATTTCACTTTTGAGGATTTTTACCCAGTTTAAGAATTAGAATCAACTTGGGCTGTTTCCAAGACACTGGTAAGAGGTCTCCCTGATACAAAGTATTGCATAAAAGTAGATATTCTGATATTAAGACCTCTTTAAATCATTTGTAAAATCCCCTGATATTCCATCAGGGCCTGAAGATTTTTTATTTTTTATTCTTTTAAAGACTTCATAGATTTCTGACATAGAGAAAGGTGATTCTATATGTTATATGGCCTCTGGAGCAGTGGTGGGTTCCTACCGGTGCGGTCCACTCTGTCGTTCCGGTAGTGACCAGCAGATGGCGCTATTTGTGCGTGACAGCTCCAGTGCCGTCTTCCCCGGTCTGTCGCACGCAAATAGCGCCATCTTTTTTTGGGAATTTTTGGGCTGATTTTGCTTCCTACGCATGCGCGGAAGCAAAATCTCATGAGGGGACGCGCGTGCGCATGAGATTTTGGTGCTTTTTTTGCTTCAACGCATGCGGAAACATGGCGATGTGCGCGCAGCACACCGGTAATGCGAAGAACAGGCAACCCGCCCCTGCTCTGGAGCTAGTTCTGGGAACCAGCACGGACATAACACAGATAGCTCTGAAAATGAGTGAGTGAAATTCATATACAGAAGGTGACCGGGTGGGGGGAGAGAGAGAGAGAGAGACAGACAGACAGACACCAGAAAAATTATCTCAGTCTTTTAACAATCAACGGGGAATCAAGAAATTATATCATGCTATTTAAGAAATACAAATTTTCATGAGCCAGGCAAGATTACCTTGCAAAGTGTGATCTATTGGGAAATGTTTGGTTTCTTCAAAAGCTTTGCTTATTACTGGTCCTTTGAGAAGGACATTGATAGCATCCACCTGCAAAGAAGCACATTTACTCAGTCTTTAATATTCTTCTGGCCTTTTTGGAGATAAAATCCCATTTGCAAAAAATACCCTCTAGTAATTACATTTTATCTATTGCACTTTGATTGAAAAGCAACCTGGAGCAGATTAAAAGTACTGAGTTTCTGGTCTGAAAATGAGAAAACAGTAGCAATTGCTTCCAGCAAAGCTATTATTAATGAAGACTGGGACAGCAAATAGGACATGAAGTACTAGTAGAAACTAATACTTATTAACTGTCTATGTATACCCCCAAAGGCAAGCCAAGAACTATTAATTTAGAGAGAGATGAACATTTGCTTCATGTCCTACATGATTAAGTTTTGAAAGTCTAAGTTAGAAGATGTGATCATTCAATGTTTGTATTCTATTTTCTTTCCTGAGAAACACCAAAATAGCCAACTATGCTATTAAAAAAATCAAAATGAAGTAAAATAAAATAGTCCTTCTCTAATCAATCAATAATCTTATTAATTACTAATACAGAATAAATTATTACTATTTCAGTTAAACTCTAAAGTAAAGGATTAAACATTCTATCGTATTAACATCAATCATTCAATTTAGTAAAAAAAAAACAATCAATCATGCATTAATATTATATTACACAGGTGAGATATTAGTAACCGAGTACAAAATTGAGTTGCGTACGAGGAATCTAATTTTACAGTCCAATTTCTGCAGATATTCCAATAAGGCACTTCCAGGCTAGAAACTGGGAGACTGTGAATTCTAGTCCTGCCCTAGGCATGAAAGCTGACTATGTGACTTTGGGTCAGTCACTCACTCTCAGCTCAACTTACCTCACAAGATTGTTGTTGTGGGGAAAATGGGAGGAGGAAGGAGTATTTAAGTTTGTTTGCTGCCTTGAGCTCTTTTTAAAAATGATAAAGGCGGGATAAAAAATATATAAACTCCAGAAGTGATGAAAGGTTCATGATCAAACCCAGAAAGGGAGCCATAACATCTCTTCCATACATTTTTCTCTTCCATAAAAGGAAAGAGGAACATAACAAAAAGCTCTGGATTATGACCTCACTGAGTTCTAGGAAGAGTCAGTCTAGTACAGGGGTGTCAAACTCACGTGATGTCACGTGATATGTCACATGACATATCGGGACTTTTTTCCTCCTTCGCTAAACCAGGCGTGGGCATGGTCAGCACGTGACGCATCCGGCCCGTGGCCCGCGAGTTTAAAAGCCCTGGTCTAGTATCCCATTTAATTATTGCCTGATAACTTTTTAGCTTAGATCTTACTTCCCTAGAATTCTCACCTGAATCATAAGATGGGTGGCAAATACATTTGATAAACAAACAAAGAAACAATGGTTGGCAGAAATTAGCAAGTGAAAGATGGCTGGTTTAACTGACTTTAAAATTTTGATTAAGATTGCCGTAGTTATTGGCTACATAAATTAAAGGAAGTTTTTCCCTGAAGGCCAGGCCCTGAAGACAAACATTAGGAAAAAAACACAGTGTTTTCATGCTATGACTATGAAAATCTAAAGGAGTGACAACTAGTATTAGAAGCCATATGCTGCATTAAATAATGGTGCCTTGAATGACAGAATATCTAATCTAACCCTCCTTCAGAATCTGCTAATACAACCTCCACAACATTCATTGTACAACCATAAAAAGGTAAAATCTCTTTACCTGGTTAAAAAGATGCTCAAGGCAGCCATGAAGCTTGTCTTGTTTGTCTGACGGTATTCTCATATCACTGGGAAGTTCATCACCTAAGATGAAATAAACAAACTTTGATCTTTATTCCCATGCTGAACTTCACAATCACACACTGATCTTTAAATTTGCTCACAGTTTTTCTTTCTCTTTCTCTTTCATCCTCTATACCAGGGGTCTCCAACCTTGGCAACTTTAAGACTTGTGGACTTCAATTCCCAGAACTCCTCAGCCAGCAAAGCTGGCTGAGGAGTTCTGGGAGTTGAAGTCCACAAGTCTTAAAGTTGCCAAGGTTGGAGACCCCTGCTCTATACTTTCCACTCCTTGTTCATTTCCCTTCATATTTCCATCTACCTATCCAATTTCTAGCTTTTGATGAGTTCCCCAGCTTCCCCTGAATTCTTAGACATGATCTCTTCCTAACAAAGCAAGTCTATTAGATTCATTTACTGAAAAGCAAAAAATAATAATAATTGCATTTATTGGGACCATAATTTCCCCCCATTTCTAAAAATGTTTTTGGTACAAATTATATGAGCAAATTATATAGGGAGATTTCATCAGATATCCTGCAGTTAGTTAAAGCACCTATAATTAATAGGGCTGCTGAAACTCCTTTTTACAAGCTCTGGATAAATAACTATGTGCCCAATTGAAGTGGCAAGATTCCTTGAAACTGATGGCATTGCTCATGTCATTTTGAGAAATAAAATACATAAACATTATAGCAAGCTGTAGATCTTCAGTATGAGCCCTAAATGTGCTAATATGCCGACAGAGCATTTCCTTGGCAGCCTACACTAATTACATTCATTTAATTCTTTACTTTTTTTTTACTACTGAATCTGCTAACCAGGAATGATTAAAGTTATTATTGTACACATCTGGAAAATACTAGGATGGTATATCATTTAATCCTTGTTGAAAACTTCTATATAGCATTTACTTACCTGATCCCATTTCATCACTGCCTAAGTAAGAGCTGTTACTCCGGACACTCGTATAGGAAAGGACTGAATCCCTATTGCTGTTACATTCACTGGAAAGAAAAAAAGAAGATATAATATATAGCTTGGGGAGATAAGAGAACATAGAGAGAACTCCTTCATTTCTATCTTATCCATTTCCAAGAATTATGACTCTGCTTACAAAATTCCATGAAGGGAATACTGGCCTTTAGTGATTTTTTAAAAATTGAACTTCCATCGTTCATACTTTGTCTCCTCCTGATGAAGATACATTACAGAATTAATACATTACTCTTGATGAGAATGACTAAACATGATAAAGATTCAATATTAAATCTGTCATGGTTCTTCATGAACTTTAGAAACCACGTCCTATAAGAACCAATTAATATAACCAAATGATAGAAATCATTTTCATATGAAAAGCCATTCGTCTCTTGTTTATCTGAATGAAAATTCTTGCCATATGCAATGGGACTTACTTCTCAGTAATATATATTCCAAAAATATCAGAATAACAGAGTTGGAAGGAGACCTTGGAGGTCTTATAGTCCAATCCTCTGCTCAAGCAGGAGACCCTATACCCGTGGTGGCGAACCTATGGCACGCGTGCCACAGGTGGCACGCGGAGCCATAGCGGAGGGCACGCGAGCGTTGCCCACCGGCAAACCGGAAAAACCGGAAAAAGTGCGGAAAAACGCACTTCCGGTTTGCCGGTGAGCTGTTTTTTGCACTCCGGAGGGTTCAGGGAAGCTCCCTGAAGCCCCGGAATGCAAAAAACTACAAAACGGACAAACCGGAAGTGCGGAAAAACGCACTTCCGGTTTGCCGGTGAGCTGTTTTTTGCACTCCGGAGGGTTCAGGGAAGCTCCCTGAAGCGCCGGAATGCAAAAAACGATGAAACGGACAAACCGGAAGTGCATTTTTCCGAACTTCCGGTTTGCCTGTTTCGTCGTTTTTTACCGTCCCAGGCTCCGGTAAGGCCTTTGCGCGGGGGTGGGTGGGTGTGCGCATGCGCAGGGGGCAGCATGGGGGGATGTTGTGCGCATGCGTGGGGGGGAGGGAATGGGTGTGGGTATGCGAGCGTGCACTAGCGCGCGCACCCCCCCCACACTTTTTGGCACGCAAACCTAAAAAGGTTCGCCATCACTGCCCTATACCATTCCAAACAAGTGGCTGTCAGGTCTCTTCTCAAAAGCTTCAAATGAACACCCACAACCCAATCAGAAATCAAAAGGGCTGAAAGCTGTCTTCCCTGAACATTTAAGTTTCCTGGGTTGGTGATTCTTCAAAAAAGAATATCTCTTTTAAAATAACTTTCCACTTATAGTGTTTCATTCCCCCAAACATCTCTTTCTCCGATGTCTAAACAGGATACAACATACAGGTAGAAAGAGCCAAAGATGTATACAAGAAATTAAGGGATATAATAATATACCCTGTCAACAAACTCTCTTCTTAACTCATTCTTGTAAACTTGACATATCTATTCTCCAATTTGAAAGCTATCAAAATATATTTAATTTATTCTTGAACAGTTGTTCTGCAAGAAGTATGTTTAACTGTTGATGTTTCAAGTACATTTTTCATTTCACTTTCATTTCTGTCCAAATTTGAAAGGTAATGGTCCCTTGAGGAATTTGCTTTGATCTCAGTAATCTAGGACAGATTATTCTCAGTAATAGAAAGCATTAACCAAATCATGATGCAGGACTAAAAGCCATAAAACAATGAATAAAATCAAACTCAATCGGTACTGACACATATTCATAGTGCATTGAGTCTTAATGTGGAGGCACACTGCCAGCTAGGTAGTTTGCTGCTGTTTTGCAAAATATTCCTAGACTACCAAAACTAGGGATTTAAAGCATAAAAAATGTGCTCTTTTATTTGTGCAGTGATCAGCTCTTAAGAGGAAATAAATACCATTAATTCCTATGACTAGGAATCTTGAGCTCATGACATCAGTGGTTTAAATTTAGAAAGGAAAGGAAATAACATTTCACATTAAATTGCTATGGCCCACTCCATGTAATGTGCAGATGCAAAACACGTTAAAAAAATTTATATAAACTCCCACAGACATTGACAGCTCTTGGCTTCTACCTCAGAGTCATTTATGTTAGCTCTGGCTCACAGAAAGCAAAATTTCCCTTGCCAGCAGAAACATTCACTCCACCTGCATAGCCATGCTCACAAGAAGTTTAAAAAGTGACCATGTTTGGGAACCTCTAAATTATGAAACAGATGTGAAAGCAATCTCAATTTGTAACTGCTGTTCTACTCAGCCAAGAAGAACTATTGTGGTAAACTACAATCATGTGCTGTCCTTGCAAAAAAGAAATAATGTACTATTTTACTCTTTGTGGCCTTTTTTCATTATCATTTATTTTTAAAATCGAAACATAAAACTGCATATATTATATAAAACAGTGTTTCTCAATGTTGACCATTTTAAGAGGTATGGACTTCAACTCCCAGAATTCCCCAGGAAGTCCACACCTCTTAAAATGGCTGAGGTTGACAAACACTGATATAAAATGACCCTTGGTGGCTAACAAACATACAAACAACAAAAACACTAAGTCACCAATAGCACTATAACAGTACCCTCTTAAGGAACAAAAACAATGCTTGGCTCAGCTCCCATCCTCACTTAAGAAAACAGACAAATGTTACTGGTCTTTTGGAAACCAAGGAGAGTAGAGGCCCTCCATTTCTCAGGGAGAGGCTATTCCATATGGGAGCCACAGCTATGAAAAAAGTTCACTTCCTAGTTCCCACCAAATGATAACATTTAACAAAGGACATCTGGAGCAAGATCAATCTAGTGTAGGGGTGTCAAACTTACGGCCCACGGGCCGGATGCATCATGTGCTGGCCCCACCCTTGCCCGGTTTGGCGAAGGGGGAAAAAGTCCTGCTATGTCACATGACGACGATGTGACGACATGAGTTTGACACCCCTGATCTAGTGGGATAGGTAGAGGTCCTCAGGAAGAAGGGGTCCCTCAAATAACTTGGGTCCATGCTACACGGGGCTTTAAAGATAATAACCAGCACCTTAAATTGTACCCCAAAAGAAACCAGGGGCAAGTGCAGCTCACACAACAGCAGTGTAACATGGGCAAGCTGCACAAAACATGCTGCATTTCGACCAATCTCCATGTAGAGGGTATTGCATTAGTGCAAATAAGAAGTGACTAGGGCAGTGATGGTGAACCTTTTCGGCATCGAGTGCCGAAACGGGAGCATGCGCAAACATTTTTGGCACCGAGTGCCAAAATAGCTGTGTGCCAAAACCAGATAATCTTCTGGTTTTTGGCACATGCATGCACAGCAGCCACCTGGTCTGCCGGTTTCTGGTGCAACCGCCGGGATACCCTCTCCGCGTCTTTTGGCACGCGCGCCCATTGCTCTTTCCGTTGCTGGTCTTCACGTGCACATGCACGCCAGAAACCAGACCAAGTGGCTGATGCACATGTGTGCACTGGAAACAGGAAGATCATCTTCCTGGCGTGCGCATGCGCACCAGGAGGCTACTATTCTGTTTCTGGCACGCCCATGTGCATGAAAACCAGCTGGCTGGCATGCCAGAACCCGGAAGAGCAATGGCCGATGGCTCTGCGTGCCACTTCCGGCACGCATGCCATAGGTTCACCATCACGGGACTAGGGCATGAGTTACCCTGTAAGGCCTCCTGACCAAGGAAACTCAAATCCATGGCATCCATCCTATGTAACTTTTTTCCTTTGGAGGTCAGATTGCCCATAGTCCTGCTGGTCCTTTGCAAGCTTTTAAGAACTTGGTCTTGTGCCCGAACCTGGGGCCCAGATGTGTGTCAGAGCCTGTTTCCTGGCTATGCTGATGATTGTTTTATCATTCCACATGCTGTGGGTCTTACTTTTTATACTATGTATGCTTTATTTAGTTTTTTTAATCTATTTTTTATTGTGAGTCAACTAGAGTCATATATGTACAGTATATGAGAAAGACCCTAGGAGATGGGGTGAGGCAATGCCTCCTAGGAAACAGTCAGATAGGAGACAGCAAAGCCTATAGCTCAGTGTTTCCCAACCTTGGCAACTTGAAGATGTCTGGACTTCAACTCCCAGAATTCCCCAGCCAGCATTCTGGGGAATTCTGGGAGTTGAAGTCCAGACATCTTCAAGTTGCCAAGGTTGGGAAACACTGCTATAGCTGGATGGTGGGCTGGACAAGTGACTCAGAAGGGACCCCTCCCTAGTTTCTTAGGCTAGAAAGGAGATAGTGGGAGAATTGTACTTTCAGAATTGTAAGCTTTACAATGAAGTAGAATTAGCTTATCTGGTCATGGTTCTTGTCTGATCTATCAGACAAACTGACACGTCTATGAGTTGGGTGGCAACGTAAATCAAATCAAATCAATCAATAAACTACCCATTAATTCTGTCCAGGGAGTGTTAAACCTGTTAGGAGTTAAACATGGCAACTCCTGCAATTCCCCAACTCTTCCCTTTCTACTACTATACCCATCATAAGACTGCGAGCTATGAACTGCCCCAAAGAAGAAACATTTTACCAATGGAATACAATTTTGTACAAAATGTACATATTCTAGTTTGCAGGGATAGTTGCACGTTTAGAATTATTAGACTCTACAGAGAAAGGCAACACCTCACAACAGATCAGCGAAAACTGTGACTAGGTGTCCTATATGGCTTCTTTAATCGGTTGACCACACGCTTGCTATTGCTACACATCTTCAAAGTCTTTGCGGCTGTCCTCTTTTGAAAGTTTTTAACCCAGACTCCAACTATGTAGTTCTACCTGCAAAAGACTCCTCATTGTAAAGTAGAACTGGTTTATATACAGAGGTGGGTTCCACCCGGTTCGGACCAGTTCACCCAAACCGGTAGCGACCTGCTGGTGACGTCATCACGGAACCGGTTCGGTCGGTGCCGGTCCGTGGTGCCGCCATCTTTTTTTTGAAATTTTTTTCCTTCTGAGCATGTGCAGAAGCTGAGTTTCTGGCACTGTGCATGTGGTCGCCATCTTGTTTTTGGCTTATTTTTTTAATTTTTTTAATTATTTTTTTTTTAATTTTGATTGATTGATTTATTTTGTTCTGAGCATGTGCAGAAACCAGCACTGTGCATGCGGTCGCCATCTTGTTTTTGGCTTTTTAAAAATATTATTATTATTATTATTCTGTTTTTTGGGCACTGCACATGCGCGCGTGCCTATGCGGCGCGCCCACGCGGCGCAGGAGGAAGCGAACCGGCAGCGAGGTAAGTTAGAACCCACCCCTGTTTATATATTGTTGGATTTGAAGACATTTTTCTTCTCATCCTAGAAGCTTCTTCAGCTCTGACTGGATGGTGGGGAATGGAAGAATGTATATATATTATATATCCTTCCATTCCCCACCATCCAATCAGAGCTGAAGAAGCTTCTGTCTTCAAATGTCTTCAAAGAAACACAAGAAAGTCCCGTTGCCTCTTGAAAAAGCACCTTTGGGACAACCATGATCTCCATAGACATTTAGATTTATATCCCACCTTTCCTCCAGCATCTCAAGGCATAATACATACAGGTGTGCAATCTGAGTTTCAAGCTTGAAAAAGTTTTAAATGAATACATTTAGTACAGCCCTTATTCTCCCCCTAAGCAGGGCAGCAGCTATTTGAACTGTTGCATAAAAAGAAGGAAAAGAAAAAGGGCAGAATTGTGTGATGGTAGAAATGTATTCCAGAGAAATTAAACAAGAACCCTCTGAAACTAAACAAGTGGACTTCCGGAAAGAAGGGCATTTCAAGCCTACAATGTCTTTTTGTCTAGAGTTCTGAATTACAAAATGAAGAAACCTCAAAGAAGGCAGCTTTTTCCAAAGCAGTACATTTTCTTCTGTTCTACTCTGCTCATGCTTTGTATGACCCAGACTTTGTTCACAGAAGATGTAAAATACAAAATACCATTGCTATCATTTCTGGTTGTGAGGTTTTTTTTCCCCAAGCAGCAGGGCTGTGGTTCATTCTGCGTACTTCCAACTGTCTCAGACTGGTGCCTATCATTTTGAGTCATACAGCCCTTCTTCTTGTGATTGATGTAATCATTATTTGAAAGTCCAATTAGTCTGTGTTTTCTGTGGATGATTGTGTTTGTACACATAAGACAACAAATCATTGGTTCTGCAAACAGCAGCTGCTGGGCTGGTTTCAGACTAAAAGGCTTGAGCTTCTGGAAAACCCACAAAAGATTCTTTCCTTCCAGCTGTTTCACTTTGCTGGATACAAGGGGGGAAATTCTTCCTTCTGACCTTACCTGACCTGCCTGAACCTTTAAACCAAGTTGTAAGTTGATCCTGTGACAGACATATGAACCATGTCTAATTATGGAGGACTTTGCAAAGGATACACTTAAATTCATACCATACCGTCAACAATTACAGACTGGTCAAACATACCACAAATGTTCTATGGTGCTCTGTAAAACATTGAAGTCCTCATTCTATAGAAATAGTATTCCTATAAACTTATCTAGTCGTTGATTTTAGGCAATCAGTGCTTTTCCAGGAATTGACAAGACTAAAAAAGATATGCTTTTCGGTCTCAGGAGAGTAGGACTAAAAAAAAGTTCCTGAGAAAATCAAACTGACTTTGCCTAGGGATATTACATGCCCTCTGTATCAGAAGAAATACTGCAGAGAGTTAGAAGAAACATGAATATTGTGTGGGGAAAAACTATATGTATTGATACATAAACTCTTACAATCTAGAAATGGTCATATGTGATAAATTTAAAGAATAGTGAACCTTAAACTTCATTCTTTTCTTCTTTTGCTTATAGGCGGGGTCCTCAACCCCCGGTCCACACCCCGGTACTAGGCCATGGCCCGTTGGGAACTGGGACGCAGAAGTGGCAGGCGAGTGCACGAGAACACAAAGCTCCATTTGTGTAAGCGGTGGACATGTGCATAAAACCATCCCCTTTTCCCCCGCCGTCATCGCCAGTCCACAGAGCCAGAAAGATTGACAACAACTGGCTTATAGAATATACATGAGGTATTCCTTTGTGTTCAAAACTTGGGCAGATTTTATGTATGTATGTATGTATGTATGTATGTATGTATGTATGTATGTATGTATGTATGTATGTATGTATGTATGTATGAATTCCTCCATGACAATAAGAGACATAGTAGAGGGCAAAGGGACCTTCGGTACCACTCATACAGGGCATTTTCTAATGAAACTCAACAGGCACAAACACACAAATATGTACTTTTAAGCAATTATGTGTACATACACACAAAATTCATAATGCATTTTCATTGTTTCCAAAGTCATAATGAAAACAATGGCTGAATATACAGTGTTTCCCTGAAAATAAGACCCTGTCTTATATTTTTTTGAACCCTGAAATAAGCGCTTGGCCTTATTGCCATGCACTCAAAAGCCCGATTGGGCTTATTATCAGGGGATGTCTTATTTTGGGGGGAAACAGGGTAGTTGTCAGAAGTTTCGAGCTTTCTTAGCTGCCCTTCATTTTCTTCTACGTATCATTTGACTTCCTTCCAAGCAAATGTTTCACAGGACTTACCTGTAGGAATCTCTGAAACTTATTGTATCATGCCCAGAGTCTTCCTGGTCTTCTTCAGATACTTTGAAGCACACCTTCTTCATGCCATGTTCCGCTTTGTCAATGTCACTTTCATCCGTAACCAAAGAAGTGGAGGATATCTCCTCTGTGGAGGGAGGCTCACATAATTCTTCTGCTGTTGGTTCTGTGATAGTTGACAAAAGCCTGCAAGTATAGAAAATGTTATGATAAGAAAAGTAAAAACTATGTCCAGGAGGGACCCAGTTATTTTGCTAAGCTACATAGGCTCATATAAAATGGAGTAAAGTCCCATATGAGCTTCATTTTTTTAAAAAAAGGGACGTTGGTACTCACCTGTGAGACGTCCTTTCTCGTAGGGTGGAGCCAGCCTCCAAGAATGGGTTAAATCTGCCCTCTAGCCAATCAGGACCGAGTCTAAAAAGTATAAATATGACCTCCTCTGGTTTGGCACCCCCTCTTTTATCGAGGGACGAAGGTTAGACTCAGCGTGCATTCTCGAAAAATCTGCCAATTCATTAACGCGTGAGCAGAAGAAAAAAACAGCCGAACTAACAACGGATATACAGTAATGAAAATCGACACGTCAGCCAGGCCCAATATAAGGGCGGGACTTGGAGGCTGGCTCCACCCTACGAGAAAGGACGTCTCACATGTGAGTACCAACGTCCCTTCTCCATAGTGGGTGGAGCCAGCCTCCAAGAATGGGACATACCAAAGCAACAGTGTCCCTTGGGCGGGTTACCTAAAACTGGCTGGAACTCACACTGCCCCGCACCACCTGGTTGAACGGCCGTCGTCCAAGGCCGTTTCCATAGAGGCGAAAAAGTCCAGGTGATAATGACGGACGGATGTGGTCAAGGGGGAGCAGAGGGCAGCTCGGCTAACCCCCGTTATAGACATACGGACAGTCCACGTAGTAGCTGCAACCGTAGTGGGTGTGGAATGTGCCGGTAGGCCGGGAAGGTGGGGCAATGACCATTCGACATAGGGCAAAGAATAAATGCCCGAGGTGAATGACCCACCATAGAGGACGATGCCTTGTGGCCTATGGAAAAGGGATGAAAGGGCACAATGAGCACCATAGGAAGCCGTAGGCGGAAGGTGCGATGCAAGTAATTGCCCGAAGCGCGCCTGACGTCGGCAGGTGTCCCGTACTGTTAGTGTCCTCAAGTGGACCCTGGGAGAAACGAGGGAGAACAATTTTTTTTTTTAAAGTCGGCCTGTAAGGAACAGAGGAATCAACCCGGAACAAAGGGTAGGCATTGCAACCGCCCGACCATCTTACCAGGGAGGACCGTTCCCTGGGACTGCCATGACGGGGGAACCGCAAGCACCGATAGCCCTCAGATAGAGGAAAGGCTACCAATGATGGCCAACTACGATCTAAGTTTGCCAAGGTTCATAGGGCGCCCCCGAGATCGCAGTGAGGAGTCTGGACCGATACTGGCGGGATACTGGGAAACCACGGGGGGGCAGGTGAAGCGGCTCCTTCAGGAAGTCGGGTACCCTATGATGAACTGGTAGAGCCTGCACGGGGAGAGAAGAGGGTACTGTTCGAAGGGCCGCCAAAGGTCGCAGGGCGTGTGTGAGGACAAGCGCCCGACCGACTTGTGATGCCAGAATTGAGGCACCGGACAGATGGCCAATGCGACAGGGAACTCGTCGCCGGCATGCGCCGGCCTGGCGAATTGAGAGTAGCCCCGAACGGAGTATGATCGTGGACAGAGTCCAGTGATTTGTCTCTCTAGTATCAGAGGAGTCGGGAAGCTTAAGTCGTCAAAGAGCAGGCAGCAGGCCCTCAAGGACCTTAAGAATAGGACCATGGTGAGCAATAGACCAACAGATGCCCTGGATTTGAATGGGGAGGCCCATCAGGGTACCCCTAAGGGCAACCTGCACGAAATGAAGACCCTGAGAGCAGTGAGTGAACTACGGGCATGGCCCGGGATGGAAAGAAAAGTCTCAAGAAATGAACTCAAACAGTACCTATAATGCGTAATGACAGGGAAAAAGAAACCAGTGAGGTCACCAAACCTGAGGAGTTCATTGCCTGAAAGACCAGATCATTGTGTGTCGTAGAGAGGTGAGAAAGACACAACGGGCTAGACATTGGAATGTCATGCCCTTCTTGATCCCCCGGAGCCACGCGATGGCTTAAATAGTAGCACTGGTGAGTAACTGTTTCCATGAGGATCCCCGTACCCGCACTGGAGATCCTGGATGCACTACAGAAGCCACGGGGTATAGGGAGAGACATCAGAAGGAGGCTAGCAGGATGGACTCCTGAGCCCAAATCTCGGCATCGGACCCCTTCAATTGACCGTATATATATAGAGAGATGTGTAGATATACAAATATTGACCAGCAAGCCACTGACGGATTGGATGGGGAGAGCTCCTCCAGGGGACCGCAGACCGAATTGTGGGACCCATCTCCAAGATCCCTCTGGTCAGTAAGGACAGGCCCTTTCTGCCCTGTGGTGACGTGCCCTATGATGTCATTCCGACCGCCCCTGTGGTATGTGGGAGGCAAATCACCTCAGGTGTATGGAACGAGGGACGTCGGAAAACGGAGGACGGAGTGGTGTAAGGGTAGATAGGATTATGCATGATGTTGAATGGATATGAGATGTTTTTAATATTACGGTTTTAATTTTTATATCTGTTTTCAATGCATATTTAAAAATCGGTTTCTCGTATTTGTTCTGTTGTACGCAGCCAAGAGTTCTCCGGGAGTTGGGCTGCATATAAGAATACCAAATAAATAAATAAATAAATTATGCGAGAGCCCTTGGTGACCGTCCAGTGAGGACGGATCATCTGCCGTTAGTGAAGCTGCGGCCCTCGGATGCTGACCGCATCTGTTAGGCAGTAGTTCAAGAACAGCGTCGTGTCCTGCAACCGGCGTGGCCAGAGTAAGGATGCAGTGGCGACTGGTCTCACAGCCTCAGCTGCTGCTGGAGCCGTTCATGGTAGCAGCTTTGGTCTTTCCAACCCCTGGTGTATCAGTAGCTGGGATCTAACTTGCCGCAACCGACAGGGGCGGCATAATAGAGTCGCCTCACCATCAAAGACGTGCTGGACCCTAGGCCAGGCGCTGCCTAGTGGCGTGCGATGACCCCAGATGACTTGGACAGTGGTAAGACCTCAACCTGTTGAATAAGCACCAGGGATCCGGGATGGTGAATGGCCTGGTCTGAGCGGCCAGGAACCGAGGACACAGGAATCCGGACGCTAATGAAAACAACCTTGTGGAACAGAGGCTGGCCCAGGCCCCCTGGCAGGGGGGGGTGAGAGGGACAGGTGTTCTACGTCACGGAAGTAGAGGGATGCTAGCATAGAGCCAATGCAAGGTAGTCCGCTATCCATACCCACAAAGGGTGCGAAGTGGGGCCGCCGTGTCACGTTAGGCCATGCTCACCCCCACAAAATCGCCAGGACCCGTATGTGGAACTGGCGGCCGGTAGTGGTGACTGTGTTTATTGTTAGCATGGAACATGTAAGCAGCTAAGGCTGCGGGGCCCCTGAGCAATGTCAGTTAACCGCCCTTGCCTGATTGCCACCCAGTGGACGGGTGGTACCAGAGTGGCTACTGAAGGCCTCGGCCCAGCGGCTGTGGAATTGAGGGACACGGTAGAGCCGTTTCTGATGTTGTCAAGGTGCTGGCATCCTCCCAGGGAGATACATGTGAGATGGAACGCCCCCCCCATAACTACACGTTGGGACCGATGGGCCCCGGGTCAGAAAGGGAGACCCTTATATGGCCAGCAAAACGTCGCTAGGCTAGTGGCGAAAGGGAGGCTGCCCGCCCGATCCCACGGCTGTCCCGTGACAGCCCAAGACTTATTCTGACTCCTGTCATTGGGTCACTGCCTGAAGGGGTCCGTTGAGCCCATCACGATCCCGACGAACAATTTGAAAAGGGGAGGCGGGATAGGTAAATGGTCGAGCCCTTGGGGCGGGATCCCTGACGGCTGTGCTTTAGCGGTGGCAAAAATCTTTATCCTGGTGCAGGGTCAGCCGTTGTAATATGTAGGGACCATCAACAGCCATGCCTTGGGGGGTGACTTAATCGCCCCTGACTGACATGGCCTCCTTGTCCTGCCGTTCCATGGGGGGCGGAGCAACTTGCCCTAGCAAGAGATTGCAATCTTTAGATTCAGGGGACCAGCAGGTTCCTAGGGCGGCGTTGAAATAAGGGAGACCTGTCTCCGAGGAACGGAGGAAACTTATGCGCTGTGAGTGGGATTTGAACTAGCGCATGGGAATCCCTGTTGGATTTGAGGTCCAACGCCTGAGCCACTCGGCCATTACTGACGCCGGTAAGGATGGCTGTCAGCCCCTCCCCTGATATCGGAAATCGTCGTAGCTGGGAAGGGGCGGCGAAGTGGGAAATTCCCCAGCACTGAAAAAACCCCAAGCAACTAAGTAAGACGAACCGTTGTGGGGTTCTGCGTTGCTCACGAAAAGCTCCTGCACGGGCCCAGAGTGCTGCCTGACCGGGCAATCTGATAATTTCGGCAGCTTGGGACGCGCCGGGGATCCAAGCCGTTTAGGTGCGGGGGGGCGGAGTTAATCACAACAGAGCCTGCGCCTGTCTTTCGACCCGTAATAAGTCTGCTGCTGCGGGCAGGTAACATGAGGCCCGTTAAGAGCATATATCTATGTCGCGGCTGGGTGAATCACTGCCTATGACAGCCGACCCCCCCCCCCCGCTTTTCAGAGCCATGCAGAGAATGCTACCGATGACAGCCGAGCTCCCTGTCCGGCTTTCGATGCACTGTAAGCATCCGCTATGATCCCACATTCACGGCAGGCAGATCAAGCATTTGAATGCGGCTGCGCGTGACGCATCAGGGATGTAATGAGAGCCCTCAGCTGTGGCATGGTTCGGAGAGGCGATGGCTGTGGATCAGCCGTGAAAAACCCCCGATGTAGTCTTAAATCAAGTGAGGGGGAAAACCCAGGGTCTGGCTTAGGGAGTGTGATTGCGCTATTCCGCATTCTTCATGGCCGGAAGAACCTGGGCCTCCTAGGGCCTTATAGGGCTCTCCGTTACCTTTGGCGGCTCCGGCGGCGATCGCCGCTTCTCCTTGCCTTTTTGTTGTTGGTGCGGAGAGGGGGGACGCACTGCGCGTGCGCGCGCTCTCCGTCAGACCAACAGGCAGCCATCAACAAGCATCGACAATGGGCTGGCTCTGTGTGACGCCAGCCAATCGGGGAGCAGGGGCCGAATTCAAAGTGGCCTCCGATGACGTCGCTGGAGGCCGAGGTGCGTAACGGCTCTTCCCGCCACTCTAGCGATGCTCGATCGGGCCTGCTTGAGAGGTTGGCCTGACAGAGATCGCTCTGTCGGAGCGGCCATGAAGAGGTAGGCCTGGCAGATATGGGGTCTGCTGGGGACGGCCAAAAACGCGCCGCAGCGTGTTCTACCGGCTGTGGGAGGATGTGCTCCAGCCGGAGGGGGAAAGCCGATGGCCGCCCAAGCGCAGGGCTTTTGCGGCTTGCCGATTTGCGTTTTCTGGCTTTCCCCC
Organism: Diadophis punctatus similis; assembly: GCA_023053685.1. Lineage (NCBI taxonomy): Eukaryota > Metazoa > Chordata > Lepidosauria > Squamata > Dipsadidae > Diadophis > Diadophis punctatus. The sequence goes on along the minus strand of JALIGW010000003.1, from coordinate 13,971,828 downwards.
TAATTCGATGAGAGCAGAGCCTTGATGACACGGTGGTCAGCGAGACGTGTCCCAGGGAAACAGCCACCCCGGCTGGGACCGTTAATTAACTCGGCGGGTGACAACAGCCTTCGCGCCAAGCGTGGTGGGGCGGCTGAGCCGATCGGCAGATAAGGCTACATTCGGATATCCACGCAGAAGCCGCTCATTCATTGATTTATTCCTCTTTTGTCTTTATGTTGCCGCAGGAGTGTAAGTGCCGGCCCGGCTATGCCGGAGGGAGACCCGAACATAATCATCCCTCTCTTTGAGCTGTTTAGGGTAAAGCGGTAGACCCGAACATAATCATCCCTCTCTTTGAGCTGTTTAGGGTAGAGCCTTTAGGGTAAAGCGGGCCCGTTAGTGCCAATTTAAGGTGAAGGGCCGTAATAATAAATCTGTGGCAGCCGGAATGGGAGAGCTAAGCTCTTGACTGTTAAGTTGCTCGTCTGGAGGTCCGGCGGACAGCTGGGCTGAAGCCCGTCGCCGTCCTCTCCCCAGGTGTAAATGACAGCTGACACTGGGGAGGAATTCACTGCGGATCAGTTTAGCGATGCAAAGAATTTACCTCAGAGAGATTGATGACTGATGAGAATGCACATGTCCCTTTGGCTGAGACCGAGATTAAAAGAGGGGGTGCCAAACCAGAGGAGGTCATATTTATACTTTTTAGACTCGGTCCTGATTGGCTAGAGGGCAGATTTAACCCATTCTTGGAGGCTGGCTCCACCCACTATGGAGAACAGAGCATCTTCATTAAAGTGCTGACTGAAGCTAGTGAAAGCATTATGATTCTGAAATGACCCTCCTGAGGATACTCAACTGTGCATTTATTCATTTTAACTATGAAGGTGGCAACCTTATTTGTCCTAGTATTTAATAGAGCATGTTTTAATTGTTGCGGTCAGCATTTTGGGTAGCTTTTAAATACCGTGCTACAACTTTGCAAGGAGGCAACCTATAAATATGTGCGCTGAACCCTTGAAAATCTTTATGAATTATAACTCAATTATACTCTAAATTTATCATCTTGAAATACTATATATTGAGGAAGTGTTATGGAAGAAAGACTGTACAACCGATCCTGGAGAAAATTCTGTTTTGGAGAGACAGGTAGGACAAATGATACACCTGAAGTTCATTAAATGAAACATTTTTATAAAAGAATTAAGGGAGGAGAAAAAGTCACGTGAAAACACAGGTAGTCCTCGAGTTACAACCACAAGGGAGCCCAAAATTTATGTTCCTAAGTGAAACATTTGTTAAGTGAGTTTGCCCCATTTTATGACTTTTCTTGCCACAGTTGTTAAGTGAATCATTGCATTTGTTAAATTAGTAACGTGGTTGTTAAGTGAATTTGGATTTCCCATTGATTTGGCTTGTCAGGTCACAAAAGTTGATCAAATGACCCTAGGACACTGCAGCCATTATAAATATGAATCAATAGCCAAGCATCTGAATTTTGATCACACGATCATGGGGATGCTGCAACGGTCGTGTGAAAAATGGTCATAAGTCGCTTTTTTCAGTGCCATTGTAACTTTGAACGGTCACTAAATGAGCTGTTGTAAGTAGAGGACTACGTCTTTGCTTTTGCTTATAACAGGCATACAGAAATAAGAGTACATTTTAATCTCTGCAAAATATTTGTGAAGCACATAAGATTTAATTACCCAAATAAATTACATAAGTGAAATCTCACTTTCACATGGAAAAATCAAAATTACAGATGGCGCCCTCCCAGATTGATGTAATTAAAATTGTCTGAAAGTATCTAATTCTGCATGAATGTGAATTGAATTTTGTCAGAATTGATACCGACAACCTGTAATCAAATACAGATAGTCCTCGAATTATGATTGGTTGCTTGGCAACTGTTCAAAGTTATGATGGACCAACTTGAGGCTACTTATAACTCAGATTCGAAGTTCCAATGGTTAGGCATCCCCTGCAGTCAGGTGACCAAATTTTGGGCGTTTGGTATCAATGCCAAATTTACAGCTGTTGCGAACATCCCAGTGTTATGTTCCAAAGGTGCTTTTTTCAGGAGGCAACTGGAGAAAAAATTGCAGACTACAGGAATCAGGAGCACTACTCAGGTGACCCTGAGGACACAGATAAACCTCCAAGTGCTTCAACGACCCTCTAAAAGGATGCAAATGACCAGCTGTCTGCAAGGAATATAAATCCTTCCATTCCCCACTATCCTATCAGAGCTGAAGAAGCTTCTTGGATGAGAAGCGAAAGGTCTTCAAAGAAAAAACAAGAAAGTCCAGTTGCCTCCTGAAAAAGCACCTTTGGGACAACCATGACCTGGATAACTGATAATCTCTACAGATTATCACCCCGGTGTTATATGACTGTACACCTCATTTGCTTAGCAACCACTGCAAAACAGGCCACAAAATTCCATCTGTCGTGACTTATGGCCAGGCTCCATTACAGATGGTGTTGCTAAGTTATTTAATTCTGTGACCTGTCTAGAGTCGAAACCTGCCTAGAGTCAGAAATCAAAGTGAAAAGCAAACTGTTTTATTTATCTTTATTGTATTTAAAACATTTGTATAGCTATCCAATTTAAAACTTAAGTTCTAGGCAGCTTACAATCTAGCAATAAAACCAATATATATGCAGGTAGTTTTTGGCTTCCAAATATTTGTTTGAAGTTGTAACAGAACTGAAAAAGTGACTTACAGCCAGTCCTCATGCTAACGACAGTTGCAGCATCCCCCACCATCACATGATCAAACTCTGGATGCTTGGCAACTGACATGTATTTGTAATGGTGGCAGCATCCCAGAGTCATGTGATTGGCATCTGCCATCTTTCCCGCCATCTTCCGACAAGCAAAGTCAAAGGGGAAAGTACGATTCGCTTAACAATAATATGATTCACTTAACAATTGCAGCGATTCTCTTAACAAACAGGGTAAAAAAAGGTTGTAAAATTGGACAGAACTCATTTCACTGCTGCCTTGCTTAGCAATGGAAATTCTGGTCCCAATTTTGGTCCTAAGTTGAGAACTACCTGTACCCCTATAAAAACAAAAAACAAAAAACCCACACCCCATTAACCAACTTACTTATGTATCTGAAGGACATATTGTTTCATTTCCTTAACTGCTACATCTAGCTTGTTGAAGAGCTGTAGGTAGGAGTCCTGTATCTCCCGATCTTCTTGCTTCAACAGAAAAGCAAGACCTCTATCTTCCTGAGCAGGTCCTCCATTCTCTTGCCCATAGTAACCATCATACTGTCCATCTTCATTTTCTGGAGTCAAACACCTCCATGATGGCGCTGCCATAGTCGTGATGCAATGCTGAGTGTATGAGACGGGATTTAAGGTTCCTGTTAAACATTAAAAAACTGTTCAAGCTTAAACCACTGCTTTTTAAAGATGAGCATTTGAGTTATTTTAATATGCTAAATAAACTGTTGGGTTTCCCCCCCAAATATGCTGAGCAACAATGTTAACAATCTTATTGTTAAACTGGTTGTTTTTAATGCACAATAAAATGCAATAAAATTGAGCGTGTTTGATGGAATTCTTAAATAATTAGGTAAGATTTAAGATTACAGGTGAGTGTCGGTACAGACTGTTGGAAATAGACCATTAAAAATACTCTACACCAGAAGAACATTGGAACATTATTCCTTGAGACACTACTATTTACTATATTAATGATGAAAAAGTGGAAGAGGTTTTGCATGCAAAAAAAATCTGAAAGCATCCCTAAAATACTAAAGGTCTATTGCTAATCTGAGTCAAATGATTGTCTGGTATACAGCAGCTTTCTATATAATTTATGTCAAACCAATTGTGAAATAATAAAGGCAAATAACAAGATTGATTGATGGATATAATTTAGAAATACGAGCAATAAAGAGTCATGTTGTATTTTTTCTATCTAACCACTGAAGAACCTCTGAAGACTCAGTAAAGAAATTATTTGAAATTCATCAAGACCATCAGAATTTTATATGTGATATGTACGTAGTTGAAACTAATAGAAAGCTAATAGATATATGGAAGCTTATCAGAGCTCCCTTAACAGTTAATTAGACCAATGAACTTCCCTTCCCTGGTGCCAGTATTTCAGTAGCTTTTGCATCATCAGGAAATTTCTCAGAAAAAATGCATTAGAAAACAGCAATCAAGATGAATTTTATTTAATTGTCTGCTTACAAATTCCAAGCCTGGAAGAGATATGCACAATGCATAAGAGATATGCACAATGATGGATCTCTTTAGTCATTCAGTATCTTTTAAGGTAAGAAAACCATTCCTTCTAAATAAAAACAGAGAAAATCTGTTCCGTTCTAGCTATTGTCATGTGTAGGTATTAACTATGTTCACTCCCTCTCCATGGACTGTCTCTGGACTGCTTATGGACTTCATATGACAGTCAAATATTCCGATGTAAACTTCAAAGCCTGTCTGACATTTTAACAGAACTATTTTTAATGCAATCTTAATTCCAGTCAATCATTTCACTCTAGGGCAGTGCTTCTCAAATATTGGGACGGGGGCCCCTGGGGTGGGGGGCGCGGAGCGATGCCAGGGGGGGCGCGTGACCCCGGAGAACTTGCTTTTTTTGCCGCAGGGAGTAGGGTTTTTTTCCACCGAACAATAGCACACAGCACAGAGCAGGAGATATGAAGTGCAGATAACAAACCCTTAAAAGACACCATGGAAAAATATTTAACAGGGATGAAAAGAAAGGAGGAGAGAGACGGAGATAATGAGACAAACGTAAGTCTTCTGAAAGCTAAGACGAGGAAATATGACGAAGCGTATGTAGCGCTTGGCTTTACTGTGACTACGGTGGGAGACGAGGAAAGACCGGTATATTTACTGTGTCTAAAAATGTTGGCAGCGGACAGCATGAAGCCAAATAAATTAAGGTGTCACTTAAACACATTACACCCCAATCACGCTGATAAGCCGCTTGAGTTTTTTCAGTGAAAACGTGCCGAATATTGCAAACAATCGTCCCGGCAGAGAGTTGGGGGTGTGCGCGAAATGTTTACTTCTTCCTGGGGGGGGGGCATAACAGAAAATAATTGAGAAGCACTGCTCTAGGGGAAGAAAAGGTACTACAGGTCTTATTGTTATTAAACACCTTGTTCTGGATCAAGGCCAATAATAGAAGGCTTCCGCCCAATGCGAATGCTGAATGACCTTCCCGTTGAGGTAGTGTTTTTGGGGTATGACACTTCCATGAGGTTAATGTGGCAGTTGGTAGGGCAGAAATCCATGCTGCACAAGGGATGAAGCCCTGTTGTGGCTCGTTTGAAGGATGGGCTGACTTTCATTTTCAACTCATCTGCAAACTAGAGCAAGAAAAAAGAGGTTTAGACTACTATTATGAGCACATTAATTCATAAAATAACATGTACCTGAGATCTTTTTTTCTCCTATAATCACTTCACCCACCAGAGCAATTACGTTCTGTGGGCAGTTTTCAATAATTAGAAAGATCCAAAGGGGAAAAAAATATGTTCACAAGAACTACATAAATCTATGTTGCATAAGTAACAATCAAAATACTCATAAATTCCTGGGGGGAGAACATGAATATGAACAAAAACAGCTGTGACAGAACATTGATCTGCAAATCAATGTTATTGAAAAGATCACTTAAAAGAAAGAAAAAGTAGATGGATTTAGATGTGTAACTGCAATGTTTTAAAAACATAGCTAAATGTCAATAATCACCAATTGGATGGAGAAAGCAGTTAGGGACTAAACATATCTAATTAATAGGAAATTCAATTTTACAATTTAATATGTATAGACAAAAGCTGCTCAACGTATGAATGTGGGTGTTCTATAATGAGATGCTACTATGAATTTGCCTACTCAACAAAATCAATAAACCCATTGAAAATATGTAATTGAATATGTACACACCTACCCTCATAAACCTTGTTGTTAAGGTCCTGAAAGCATACTAGTTGAAGTCATCACTGTGCTGTTTGGCACATAAGATTGTGCATTATTATCCTACCTCTTGATAACTGGCAATTCTTCTGCTGATGCTTTCTAGCTTTGTGTCACAAATGTGCCGGAACTCATATTGTGGCATGGTGACCACTGCATTGCTGAGGGACATGAGCCTCCTGCAATTCTTCACAAAGTTGCTGTCGTCTGTTGCAAAAGCCTCCAAAATCTAAAGCAGGAAAAATATATAGATTTCCTCAGTTGGGTTATTGTGACACAGGTTGCTAAGGACTTATAGGACTGGAATGTCAACAAAATGACATCTTTCTAAAGAAAGCATATCAAGTAAATATAGTTCCTTCATCCTTTGAACCATAAAAAAAATGCTTGGGCTAATATTTCTACTGGAGTACACTTAAATTTTTAATTCCTTCTCCTTCTATTTTACTATGCTTCACTCTTAAGCTAGAAAAGGTTTCAGAAGCGTATCAATGAAAGTAACACAGTCCCTGCATTCAAAATTAGATTTTACTAAATCATAACACAGAGGGGAAAAGGGTTGCTTTTTAAAAAAGAAAAACCAACTTACGTCTTGATTTTTGGTACTCTTCTGTTTTAATTTGAGAGTCTGTGTGAAATACTATACAGCCAATGTAACTACCAATCCACTAGAAGCTTATTTAGAACAAAAATTCATGGGATTTATTTTGCAAAGAGTGGAATTACAGTAGAATTTAATTTAATTTAATTTAATTTAAAGTTCTTATAGGCCGCCCAATCCTGTAGGACTCAGGGCGGCGTACAGCAAAAATAAGAACAATAAGAATATAATAAAAACAATTTTAAAAATTACAAAATTTAAAAAACAAACCAATCATCCAAGGGGGAATATGATCTCTTTTCACCCCGCCTGCCAGAAGAGCCATGTCTTCACGGCTTTGCGGAAGGCCAGTAGGGTGGGGATAGTCCGGATCTCTGGTGGGAGTTGGTTCCAGAGAGACGGAGCTCCCACAGAGAAGGCTCTCCCCCGTGGTCCCACCAACCGGCATTGCTTGGTTGATGGGACCTGGAGGTGGGACCTAACTGGTCGTAGGGAGGTATGCGGTAGGATGCGGTCCCGAAGGTAACCTGGCCCTGAGCCATGTAGGGCTTTAAAGGTCAAAACCAACACCTTAAATTGCATCCGGAGACTAATGGGCAACCAATGCAGCTGGCGGAGAATGGGTGTTACGTGGGTGTATCTGGGAACACCCACCACAGCTCATGCAGCTGCATTTTGCACCAATTGCAGTCTCCGGATACTCTTTAAGGGTAGCCCCATGAATGGTACCTAGTTGACTAAATTTTTGTAATTGTGGGTAGTCTATTTTCCACAGTCTAAGAATTTACTCAGCCAGGTGACGAACTTGAAGCATGTTGATCTGATTAGTCAACAGACTGATGGTTAGCTTTAAAAAATCCTCCACAACATGACAATTAACCGCATACATTCCACATACCACAAATTCTAGAGTTTACTTTATCAACTCTATAACCTTTTCTAGAAGTTCAGAGAATAGGTCTTAATCAAAGGCTTCCAAAGCTCAGCAAGAGAACTATTAATTTTTCTCAAACTTTGGTCTAGCAGCTGTGATTCCTCCTTTCATACAGTACTTGCTAGATATTGTTGCAATGTGTGAGTCTAGGCTCCAAGATCAACTGGAAACATTGTTGTATACAAGACTTGCAGGAATATATTATAACTATATACATCATCTTTATCTCCTCTACTTATTTCAATCAGGAATGAGATGTCAAATGGTAGGGTGAAAAATTGGGCTTTTGCTATTGATTGCATGCAACTGATTGGATTGCTTCTCCAAGGCTGTTTTCTTCAACCCACTGCCCTTAATGCGTTGCTCTTAAGCATCCTCCTAGTTAATCCAGCTATTAGTCATCCCCTAATTCCAATTTCCTTGATTGCATATTTTCATCAAACAAAGCAATTCTTATTTAGGAAAGAACTGATAAGTTGAAATTTTAATTTTTCTGTTTGGACTGCTAAAAAGTCTTCTAAGCATACTGGTTTTAGGCCTAGTATTTCAAACTATAACTATGAATTTTAATTTAATTTAATTTTTTTATGATAGCCTTTCTACTTTAAGATTCTGCTTTGCACTTCACTTTTGATACTTTGGAAATATTTTATCAATTAATGCTGTAATGTGTCTTATAATTTTTTTAAAATGAAGTTTAATGTCTTCCTCATGCTGCATTGCTAATGCATTTTCGATTGTCTATTAAAACACAAAACCTCCTAATAATTATTTATTTTATTTTGTTCATTCTTATAGGCCGCCCAACTCCCACGGGACTCACTGTGTAGTCAGCTGTTATAGCAAAAACATGCAAACCTAAACTATCGAGACTTCTGCATTTTCAGGACCTAGAGTTTTCAACTGCAGGAAGCCATATAAATAAAATAGTTGGAATTTATTTTTACCAAGTTAATATAACTTTTCCATGGTTATTCTCTAGCTCTGGGAAGCTCTTACTCCAGAGAGAAATCTTAAAAGCTACAACCAAAATATCTACCATCAACAAATAATACCTATTTAGTGAAATCTGAATTTTGAGCCACCATTATTAAAACCAGAGGTGGGTTTCAGCAGGTTCTGACCAGTTCTGGAGAACCGGTAGCGGAAATTTTGAGTAGTTCAGAGAACCGGTAAATACCACCTCTGACTGGCCCCGCCCTCATCTATTCTCTGCCTGATCCGGAGGAAATGGGGATTTTGTAGTAACCTTCCCCTGGAGTGAGGAGGGAATGGAGATTTTGCAGTATCCTTCTCCTGCCACACCCACCAAGCCACATCACGCCCACCAAGCCACGCCCACAGAACCGGTAGTTAAAAAATTTGAATCCCACCACTGATTAAAGCATATTATTCCTGACTTTATTTTTATTCATCCATAATCTCCAAAGACAGGAAAAGGAGAAACGTGAAATCTGAATTGAGAAAATAGAAAATAATGCCCAGTGATGTAAACCTTTGCTGTGAGGATGAAGGACCCCTTCGGTTCAATTATCTTCTCCAGGACAAAACACTTGATTCCAGCAGTGCTGACGTATTCATAAACAACAGCATGTTCTAGATGGACATTGTCCACTGTTAGACTTATAAGATGGGTGTCTTCTCTTATAATTAGAGGTGAGTCAAAAGTCTGAAGGGGCAAGTCTGAAAATCAAAGTTTAATTATTACAATACTATAGAAACAGGGATAAGACGACTGTCTGTATAGCCCAGTGATGGCGAACCTATGGCACACGTGCCAGAGGTGGCACGCAGAGCCCCTCTCTGTGGGCACGTGCACTGTTGCCAGCTGCTCTTCTGATTTCTGGTGCACACATGCGCATCGGCCAGCTGGTCTTTGCTGGAGCGCCAGAAAACGGCCTGAAAATGGTCAAAAACCAGGCCGTTTTCCGGGCTGTTTTCCAGGCTGTTTTTAGGCCGTTTTCCGGGCTGTTTTCTGGGCTGCTTTTGGCCTGAAAATGCCCCGAAAACAGCCTGAAAATGGCCCGAAAAATGGCCTGAAAATATGTATGCACACACTGGCCAGCTGGTCTTCGGGTTTCCGGCACTCCGGCACACGCGTTCCGGTTTGGGCACTCAGTGCCGAAAAGGTTCGCCATCACTGGTATAGCCTGTTTTACACAATTTGTCCATATTTGTAGAAATTGCATGTACATTGAATAAATGGTGCAGTTTATTTATATATTGGATGTTAATAGCTATACTTCATTTACTCTCTTCATTTATGAGTTTCATAATAAACACATATGAACAAATCTTAGTGGCATAACCATCAAATATCAATGTTACTTGTTGACTTTGACTCCCTTTATATACCAGTAAGACTCACATGAAGCTCGGGAAACACACAGTGATAAAAGATGTGTAAACATTTGGAACATCTGAAAGTGGCCATTTATTTTTCACAGAACTGTGGCGCTCAGCAACAATCCAAGCCCAGCTTTCCCGAATATGCTATTAGGATTGTCCAATTCAATCACAGCGGTTTTATCTCAATTTTTCCTCCTCTTTTGTCACAAATTAAAACTTTGCCTCCCAACTATGAAGGGTGACATTGGATTGACCATATTTCTTTTTGGTAAACATTTGGTTTTATAGTAAATAAGAAAGTTTGCTCTCAGTGAAGCTGTGTAATTCCTTTCAGAAGGAAGCCACGTAGACAAAATATCAAACAGAGGTCAGATGTCTTGAATAAACTTTCCCTTTTTATCTGGCTCATAGTTATAGCCCTTTTCTTGACAACATATTTGCTAAGAATCCCTCAGATCAGCTGCAAGTATATCACTTCCAATTTAGCTAACCAGCTAAAAGAGACAGGCCTGAGCTGGCATCTTACGTGGCACACTGAATACGATAATTCTGTTTTTAAAAATACCACAACCACATTGCTCACTATGACAGATGTGGACATGCCAAGACACTATGTAATTAGGCTGGTTTGTGGCTTGGCATTGCAGCTCCCAAATCAATTATCCTGCACCATCACTTCCAGGAGATTAGTAATTTTTCTCTAGTGCTCAATTGATCTACCTGATTTCTTGCTACTGCCTCACATTTGTACAGAAGCAAGAAACTTGTGTTACACCAGCAAAAGATAAATAACTCTCCATTTGCTTCCAGAACAGGATCTGAATTGACTGGAAATCTTTAAAAAAAATATCCCTTGCAGACAATTTCAGCACTTGATTACCAAATAACCCACAGGGTCTGGAACAGTTCAGTTGTATATAATTGTGTTTTTCTCTTTGCATCAGTAGTTTTTTTCCCCTTCTCATAACACCATTCCCTGAAGTATAATTCAGACATATGAAACTACTTTACATTGAGGCCTACTTTGGTCAGAAAAGCCTAATTTCTCTGGAGTTGTTTAGAAGTTCTCTGTTTCTCTCTCTTTTTTTTTTAGGAGGAGATGGCAATATCCACACTATCTGAATGTAAAGCATCCAATTCATCATTCAAAAAGAACTTCTCCCTTATGGGGAAAAAAAAGCTACCTGGGTCATTTTCTCTATTAGCATAGAATAAGTTTTCCCCATACCTTCTTCCTGCTGGCTGTCATTAAGGGGATCAAGATCTGAATTTTCTTCAATTGAGAGGTTTCCTTTAAGCATCTCTGAATGACTCCCATTCAGGTATGAGTTTGAAGCTGCCTGACGAGCTCTCTCCTCTTCAGCATCTTCATGCGTTCTGTAAACCCATTGGTAGAAACCCTTCCAGGAAAGCAGGAATAACAGAGTATCAGACTGAATAATTCACCAAGCACTGGCTTTAAAGAAGATTTACCATTGGTTATTGTTATCAATGTATACTGACTTGATTTTGTCTTCTTAGAGCTTGGTTGTTTTCTTGCAGAGGTTTCATTAGGAGACTAGGCAAATCTTTTTCGGCTCGGGTGACAAAAGGGTGCGTGCGCGTCCACACCCATAATGCAATGTCCTGCGCGTGCGCACAACCCACCACTCTGCCCCCCCCCCACACACACACATGCGCACAGGCCTTACTGAAGCCTCCGGACTTCCAGTAGGTCCATTGGGCTGTTTTTCGTTCTCCCCAGGGTTCAGGAAAGTCTCCTGAATCCTGGGGATGGCGAAAAGTGGCCCAAGGGGCCACTTGGAAGTTCAGAAATGAAATGGAAGTGGAGCTGCCCTACTACTTACCTTCAGATAGTTGCAACCAGGCGTCGTACACCTCGGCCCATTTCTTCTGCAGATGGCAAAGCTTTCCTGAAGGCCTCTGTAGCCGATAACAGAGATCCGGATCGATCTGAAGCTTTGTTATCAGGTGCAGAGGCCTTTCCTAAAGGCTTTTCCTGAAGCCTCTCTAGCGGATAACAGAGCTCCGGATCGATCCGGAGCTCTGTTATCGGCTGCAGAGGCTTTCAGGAAAGCCTTGCCAGCTGCAGAAGAAATGGGCCGAGGTGTGCGAGGCCTGGCTGTAACTGTCCAAAGCCAAAGAAGTTCCTGAAGACCTCTGACAGCAAAAAGGAGGCTGGGGGTGACGCACACAAGTGAACTTCTGGTTGGGCCGTTTTCGTCATCCCCAAGCTTCAGGAGGCTTTCCTGAAGCCTGGGGAGAGTGAAAACGGCCGAAAAGGCTGAAAATCAGCTGCCCAGCCCGTGCATGCGCGCTGGAGCTGACATAGGGCAACACCTTGCGTGCCCTCAGATATGGCTCCACGTGCCACCTGTGGCACGCGTGCCATAGGTTCGCCATCACTGGACTAGGCAATAGTACATGGGAGAATGGAGTTTCCTAGCTGTTTACAGGTACTTCTCAACTTATGGCTGGTCACTTAGCGACCATTTAAAGTTACGACAAACCTTACGACCTAGTTCCAAAGTTCCAATGGCTGCTCCTCAGACACAAGGTCAAATGACTGCATGTTGAGCGCTCGGCAACCAGCCTGCATTTGCAGCCATTTGTAGCATCCCACATTTTTGCCAACACTTACTTCCATGTACTTCCATGGCAAATCATTGGTTTGCTATCAACTGTGGCTTAACAATCACTTAATGACTGCCATAAAAAGGGTTGTAAAAGTGGGTCAGTCTTATGGATAATTCTATTTACGACCATCACCACTTATGGCTGTAATGTCCACGCTCCATTATAACCGTATATTGAGAATTACCTGTGTATTGCAATGTTGGTGAGTGTAAGGATTTTGTTAGGATGAGATAAAGTTCAATTCGTCCGAGTGCTACCATGTTATGGAAAGAATATTTCCGTAGAGGCGCGATATGGATCTTTTACTTGGAATTCAAACATTTGGAAATAAAACCGAGATTAAATGTCTAATAGAAAATATTTATTTCAGTACAAAACAATATAAAACAATAAATCTACATCTTTGCTAATTAACACGACCGTTCAGGTCGAAGACAAGGCAGAAGTGATTAATGATGGATTAGGAATGTAGACATGCATAGAACATCATATCACATGTCCTGCTTGTATTGGAAAGTACCATAATATTAGGATAGGGGTGTTCACCCTGCATAGACTCACAACTGACAATATTCACACTGTGACAGATTTCTCCTATGGTAGTTCCCTGATGAGGACACTGTTTCTTTTCTTTCTCACTATTTCCTGCTTATCTGAGTATTCACTACTCTGGGCTGTTTGTTTTCTTCTTTGGCTTTTGATTTTACCTTTTCTAAAAAAGTTATAGACATGGGGTTTACCCTTAAATGTCTGTTGATGACTGAATTGCCTGAATGCTAAGCTTTCAGAAACTCCCATGCACCTTTAGACTTCGCTTAGTCTACAATGTTGACAGTCTTTCCAAAATATAAGCAACCAGAAAATTCCACTTCCGGCTGCATTGATGATGTTATTTAGCTTTCAAATGAAACATCTGCAGAAAAACAGACAAGCTCAAAGGACACAGTGAATCCAAGAGTTTAGCCCTGAGCTACAGTACATGTATTCCGTGTATTCTCTACAATTGAAATTTTTAAATGGATACATGATATAAAAAAGATATACAAGTGGATTTATATGACCCCTACAGAAACTAAATTAAGCCTCCTGCATTTGTACTCAATTTCCCTTGTTCTCTTGTTTCACTTTCCCACAAAACAACCAATATTCTTCATGGCACCATCTGGAAGAAGAGAATAGCAAACCAAAAGCAACCGTTGTGAATGCTCCAACACTGGAAGTTTTTAAGAAGATGTTGGATAACCATTTGTTTGAAGTAGTGTAGGGTTTCCTACCTAGGCAGGGGGTTGGACTAGAAGACCTCCAAGGTCCCTTCCAACACTGTTGTTGTTGTTGTTATTATTATTATTATTATTATTATTATTATTATTATTATTATTATTATTATTATTATTATTATTATTATTATTATTATTATTATTATTATTATTATTATTATTATTATTATTATTATTATTATTATTATTCCTGAATCAAAACCTCTGTATGTGCTGTATCTGTCTTTGTACATTGCCAGGAGCTGATCTCAACTGGAGGACAGCTTCCCTTTTGTAATTTATAAGAAAGAGCACAAACAAATCTAGGGCTTTATTAGCAGGCTTTATCCCAGCAAACTAAAAAGGGAGTTATCTGTTGTATCTGTCAGAATACTTGTGACTGAAAGAAATATGTGTATTTTTTTTACTTCTGAACAGCTGAAGAAAGGATATTAAAGCATTTATTTAGCAGATTAGTTTCATCACAAGGTATTTTTTCTCTTCTCCCTTCCCAAATCATTGTAAGAAAACACACTATAAGAAAACCCACCCCTTCCTTCACACACCTACTTACTCACCAGAAATTCCTGCTGTCTATTCCTGTATGATGAAAAGTGATCCAGAACTTCAGTGTAATTTTCACTCATCACATTATTTCCATTTACTTTCAGGACACATTGGCCTGGGTGAAGCCCCAAAGCTGCTGCTTCTGATCCTTAGAGGGCAGACAGGAGAATCTCAACATATTTTCTCAATAACAGGATAGATAGATAATGTGTTTACATAATATATAAAATACAGTGTAAAATGTTGCGCTTTCCTTGTCAATATTTTTGAGATGACAGCTTCTCAACAAGTGATTAGTGTTATCAACAAGACACATGTCCATATTCTTTCCTTACCTCTCCCCACAGCATGGACATAGGGTGGTGCTTCTCCACATATCTGGAAACACAACTTGTCATTGAAATCTGGAATTTTGATAATCCTGCCAGAAATTAAGAGAATTACATATAAGACAAAAGTTGTGACAGGCAAAGCATGGATATTATGTTCTGTTTAAGTTATTCCATGTCACTGAAGATCTAGGAGTATATTCTACAGGGAATTCTCAAAGTAAAACTAACTAAATCAATCAATCACAGCTCGTAGCATGCTGTTTATTATAAGTGAGACTACCAAAATTAAGAGACTATCAAAAGTCAAATGAAAGAATAAAGAAGTACTAATTATCAGGAGCATGGTATCAGAAAACTCTATACTAAAGATGTTGCACTAGGGAATTATTTCATTATTGTTAAATATATGTTTTCCCCAATTCAATTTCAAGTATATGTTTAAGCTATTAAGTCAGACTCATTGGATAAACCTTGTGTAGTCTATTTTATGGTTAACAGAAGACTATGAGTCATGCTTTTGGAATCCAGATTTATAGGTACATTTGTTCTCTGAATCAGGGGCACAAGATTATAAATCTATTGTGTCCATATTCACATGTGTTCTCTCTATCTCTCTGGGAATATGCTTCCCATACAAGAATCATCTCATGGCTGCATTTTTCTAGGATCTTACTCTTTAGATTTGGTGGCCACAAGAAGTCGAAGAGGACGCCGAGAGCAGAAAGACTGGTTTAAGATGGTCTCAACCTCTTGAAATGAACGCACGAACACAAGATCCTCATTCATGGAATAAATTTTTCGACCAACCTGCAAGCCCGCCATCTGAAATGATGCATAAATATTACAAACTGTGCCACATTATGAAACATGTGAATTAAAAAGCAGAAGACAGTTGGTGTGTCTTTTTACCCCAAGTTTTGCTTTGGAGATCTCTATTTTCTTATCGAAAACTGAGACATATCAACAGGTAAACTTATAAGAAAGAATGTTTACCACATTTTGGTGCAATAAAAGTCTGATTAATGTTAGAAAGCACTGGGTATCCTCTAAAACATTCTAACTATACCTGGGCAAAGATGAGACAAATAAATGGCTCCCAAGAATAAGAACAGTGGGAACTATGCCTAAAAACATACACTGTGATAACACACTATGTTCATGGCATATGTTCTGATATTCTTTTGTCAACTGATTTGCTATTTATTTATTACTTGCATTTATATGCCGCTCAACTCCGCAGGGACTCTGAGCAGCTAACAAAAATACAAATAACATCAATATAAAAAAATTTAAAAACAGAGTTAAAATACAGTATAACAATATATAAAAAGATATTTAATCAATTCAATCATTTAATCCTTTCAATGGCCCCAGGCATGCCGAAAGAGCCAGGTCTTCACGGCTTTTCTGAAGGCCAATAAGGTGGGGGTAGTCCAGATCTCGGGGGGAAGTTCGTTCCAGAGGGTAGGAGCCGCCACAGAGAAGGTCCTCGCCCGTGGGCCCGCCAGCCGACATTGTTTAGCTGACGGAACCCGGAGCAGGCCAGCCCTGTATGATCTAACCGGTCGAAGGCTATGATGGACCTAATTGGAAGATCACCAGGAAATACTGGGGGTTAAGAGTGTGATGACACAAAATAAAATCTGGAGATTAGTATTGCAAAGTTACTTTCATACTATTGCTAAAGAAACCTCAAGGACATGTCCGTGAAATCATCAGGATGCAAACTCAACTCAAAGGAGACTTTATCTAGGGAGAAGAAAACTACAAGGGTGACAATGGAAATGACTCCAAAATCAAAGCTTCATTCTAGGTTTGGTATCAATTAATTTTTTTTTATTTACCAGAATTATTGCAATTTTCTTAGAAATCCTATAGATAACTTTCAACAAGTTACAAAAGAACCAATGCACAACCAAACATTTAGTAAATAAGCTACAATGTGTACCTGTACAATAAATTTAGCCACAAACTGGAATTTCAAAAAGTGGCAGAAAATTTAAAATGATACATTTAATTGAGATAGTTATTGTATTCCCTGTTTCAATTTCTTAAAATCAGGTATAGTTATCTGGATGTTGGCTTTCTATGTGAGCTTTTGCATGGACATAGATCAAACAGCTGTTAGATGCAATTAGATTAAGTTTCAGACAGCTGATTGTCAAATGTTTCCTCAAAGAAGAGAAGTAAACATGTTTGGGGAAAAACACCTTGGTTTGTTTCTTCATCTTGGCAGTCTGTGACTGCATTTAGTATGAAACACGCACAGATGAAATATCAAAATAAATTCCATCAAACTAGACTTAATCATCTACAGAACTAACAATCTGCCAGAGTCGAAAGCATCTATTGACAAGGCAATATGAATCCAAAAATTCTGCAGAAGCCTGAAAAAGGTACAAAGGTATTCAGCTTCCAGGGAAAGAAGTTTTTAGATTATTTGAGAAGAATTAGGAGTGATCCAATTTTGGATTGGGACATTTTTTCCCTCCCCATAAATTTAATAACTGACTTCCTGTGGGCTTGAGCACCTAATTGGAGTATAAGGATAGTCATAATGTTGCCCTATGTTATTGCAAATATTGAATCATTACTAAAAATTATAAATTATTTTGACCATACTAAAGAATTTTATAAATGACATTTATAAATATCATTACTACTAATCGTTATTGATGATACTAGCGCATGAAACGTGACCCAGGACAGAATCTGCTGCAGTTTATGCTGTATTTCTATTTGCATTTTATCGGTATTGTATTGTAATGTACAGTACTTGGTGGCGCAGTATTGGAAGAAGGAAGAATTGCCTACTATTCAAGAATGAACGTTAAAAGTAACAAATCTAGCAGAGATGGCTAAAATATCAGCATATCTTAAGGACCATTCAGACGAGAAATACAAGCTGGAGTGGAGAAGATGGATTGATTACATTCAAAATAAATATGGGACTAAGAAATTCCAGATAGTTTATGAATGAATGAGCAAGGAATGTTACAACTTATCTAAATCTACCTTTATATAAGGGGAGTTAAAGTACAAGAGAGGGATGAAGTCAAAGTTAGTTAGTTTATTCTAGTATATGGTTGCTAAATGTTTATACCCTGTATTTGCTCTGGGAGGTTGTGGGGGTGGGAGGGTGGGAGGGGAGGGGAGGTTGGGGTGGAGGGAAAAAGAAGGAAGGTTGTAAATTGAGGACTATCTGCATATCGTTGTAAAAAAAACAAAATAAAAGTTTTCTAGTAATGTACTGTACTGTACTATATAGGGATTGCCACAAAGAAGAGGGTGTCATGCTATTCTCCAAAGCATCTAAAGACAAGACGCAATGGATGAAAACTAATCAAGGAGAGAAGCAACCTAGAACTAAGGAGAAATTTCCTGACAGTAAGAACAATTTATGAGTGCAACGACTTGCCTCCAGAAATTGTGGATGCTCCAACACTGGAAGTTTTTAAGAAGAGATTTGACAACAATTTGTCTGAAATGGTATAGGGTTTCCTGCCTGAGCAGGGGGTTGGAATAGAAAACCTCCAAAGTCCCTTCCTACTCTATTATTTTTTCTGTTCTGTTCTATATTCATATAATATAGACAGCCAGTTTCGTATAGTGGTTAAGGAGATTGTGAGTTCTAGTACTGTCTTAAGTATCAAAGCCTAAGTCTAAGTGACTTTGGGCGGTCAATCTCTCTTAAATAAATTTGCTTAATGACAGCTTAATTCACTTAATAATTGCAATGATTCACTTCGTTGCGGAAGCATAGTAAAAGTCAGCTAAAAGACCCCTCACAGACCCCTCATATCCTGGACATAAACTGTTTCAACTCCTACCCTCAAAACGACACTATAAAGCACTGCACACCAGAACAACTAGACACAAGAACAGTTTTTTCCTGAACGCCATCACTCTGCTAAACAAATAATTCCCTCAACACTGTCAAACAAATTTACTAAGTCTGCACTACTATTAATCTTCTCATCGTTCCCATCACCCATCTCCTCCCACTAATGACTATAGGACTGCAACTTTGTTGCTTGTATCCTTACGATTTATATTGTCTGGTTCCTAATACAATTTGATTGCTTATTTATACCCGAACTATCATTAAGTGTTGTACCTTATGATTATTGACGAACGTATCTTTTCTTTTATGTACACTGAGAGCATATATATAAATACGGTATATATATATATATATATATATATATATATATATATATATATATATATATATATATATATATATATATATATATATATATATATACATACATACATCATACATACATACATACATACATACATACATACATACATACATACATACATACATACATATATATATATATATATATATATATATATATATATATATATATATACCGTATTTTTCAGAGTATAAGACGCACCTTTTACCCCCAAAAAGAGGGTGAAAACTTGGGTGCGTCTTATACACCGAATGCAGCCCCACCCACCCAGCCACCCCCACCCTTTGGCCTCTGTCTTCCAGCAATTTACCTGTTTGCAGCAAAGAGGGAAAAGCATGTAAAGCCAAGCAAGTCAGTAGCAGTTTCCCGATCTACAGCTGATTAGGTTTGCCAGTGGGAAAATGAAAGTGAAACTAACTACAAAGAGGCAAATAGCTGGGAGAGATTTTTATTTTTTGCTGAACTGGATGGAAGGGGGGTAAGTGAATAACTATAAATGTCTGTAGAATGTTCAAATTATTAGACTTATTTTTTAAAGACTGCTTTATTATTGTTCTAGAGCCAGTTACCTTGGAGTAGATCTATTTAAATAATTGGGAAGAGTTAGTGTGACTACATTTAAGAAAACTTTCTGGCATAATGTACATTTCTCCAATTCTTTGCTATTTCTATGGGTTAGGCACACATGCACAGAAATACACAGCAAACAGTGTATATCATCTGTGCTGTTTGCTGTTTGGCAAATTGCTTAGAGGCAGAGGGCTTTTTTCCTTGTTTTCCTCCCCCAAAACTAAGGTGCGTCTTATACTCCAAAAATACGGTGTATGTATGGAGAGAGAGAGAGAGAGAGAGAGAGAGAGAGAGAGAGAGAGAGAGAGAGAGAGAGAGAGAGAGAGAGAGAGAGAAGGAGGGAGGGAGGGAGGGAGGGAGGGAGGGAGGGGGAGAGAGAGAGAGAGAGAGAGAGAGAGAGAGAGAGAGAGAGAGAGAGAGAGAGAGAGAGAGAGAGAGAGAGAGAGAGAGAGAGAGAGAGAGAGAGATGAGAGAGAGAGAGAGAGAGAGAGGAGAGAGAGAGAGAGAGAGATTAGGAAAGAACCCTTAACGTGGCCATGAAAGAATGCCTTCACACTTCCTTTAGATAGCAAAAGGATCCACTTATAATTCTGATAATATTAAGTGGCAACAATATGCAGAAATTCAGAAAGAATACTTTTTCAGAGAAATGTAGATGTTGGTTATTTATAAGATGTTCTGAGTTGAAAGGAGAATTATTGTCATTTTCCTTTTTTTATATATTGCCAAGAACCCCAACTAATTTGGACATTTATTAATGTTGCACATAAATTAATGAAATAACTACTGGATACCCCAAGACCAATGCCAATTTATTATTCTTGTGGGAAAGCACATTTGGAATAACATACACATAAACAGAAAGAGCACTAAATTTGCATGGATTCTTTTCCTAAAGATCTACAGAAAGGTTACAGGGAAAACTGTCCACTTTTGAAGTCTTATTGGAAGAATATTCATCCTTATGACATACATAATATTTTGGGTGACTTTTCTTCTATAAATAAGAATTATGTTTATTATTAAAAGGTGCCCCTTTCTACAAGAATAGAATTCCAGGTCAATCATATGCTTACTGTACATCTTATTTAATTTATCAGAAAATTGCTTCAATTAACTTCAGAGCAGTATGAATTATATGTGGAGTATGTTTTAAAATGTAGTATTTGATACCACCAATGATCAAGGTTTTCTAAAGAATTTTGGAATTTTTAGAGGGAAAAAAACCAACATTCCTAAAAATTTTCTCAGTCATAAATAAGTTCCTGGTTCCTGGTTACCATAACCATAGTCATGCAAAACAATCAAAACTACAGAATATAATATGCAATTATGCAACCACCTATATTTTCTGTAATTTCTACTGGACTTCAAATTTTCTGAATTGCTTGAGGTACAAAAGACTATATAAATGAGTCCACATCTTATTTCTCTTATTAGTCATATAGTGTCAATAAACACTATTTAATGTGGCATTTTACAATCCCATAAATATCACCAAGATTTTATAGCTCCTAGTCTTCAACCTGGAGAGCATCAAGCCACCAGAGGTTTTAGCCAATGATTTTTACCCACTTAGCTGGTACTTTTGCTTGATGCTTTGTCATATAAAAACACAATTAATGAATTGAATAAAATATTATTGTCACAAGATTTCAAGTCATGGAAACCGAGCTAATGGTTCATAGCAAAATTTTAAGGAAAGGAAGCAAAAAGATTTTTGGAATGTTTTTTTAAAACCTTTTTAAAAAACACACTTGCCAAATTGTGTGCGACTATATAGCCTTTTCTGTTCCCAACAAAACCTTTTAATAGGTGACTGTCCTAGGAAACTGAAAGAATGATTTGTCAGCCAATGGTGTATTGAGAAGTTCAGCTATTAAAATACTTTCTAAGCAGATACCATCAATCATGACAAAATAGATAATTAAGCACAATCTTCTCCAGCCAAATGACCTCTAGATGGATTGAAGTACATCTCCCATTATTCCCACTCAGCGTGGCCAATGTTTAGAGATAGGAACTGTAGTTCAATCTTTCTACAGGATAATAGGTTGTAGAATGCGGACAAGCATAATCATTTTACACAAACTGCTTGGGAGGTAGAAATGCCTCCCTCGAAAAACTAAGCAGGTCTGCAAATGCTTAGCAAATAAAAAGAAAATCATCTAGCAATTCCTACATGAGAATAATTCATCTCCTCACCTAATCATCTCTTGCAAATCAGGGAGCAATAGTCAAGTAACTTTTGCAAGGAGAAGGTCTACCTACGGTTTAGTTCAGCATTTGAAATGATTAGATTAGTTTTAAAAAACATTCCTTTAAGAGAGCCAAACAAATAATTTAGCTAGGTTTCATAGCAAAGGTCACATTTCCCCAAGCTCATGGCCTCCAGGTGTTCACAGTTAGTTTTTTAAACCCTTTTATGGACTTGGAATACGGCATCTAGTTCTGGTCACAATACAAAAAAGATGTTGAGACTCTAAAAAGAGTGCAGAGAAGAGCAACAAAGATGATTAGTGGTCTGGAGGCTAAAACGTATGATGAACAGTTGCAGAAACTGGGTATGTCTAGTGAGTCTAACCAAGAAAAGGACTAGGGGTGACATGATAGTATGTCTTCCAATATTTGAGAGGATGTCACAGAACAGGGGGACAACCTAGTCTCCAAAGCACTTGATGGCAAGGCAAGAATTAAACTTATGGAAACTAAGCAAAAAGAGATCCAACCTAGAACTAAGGAAAAATTTCTTTAGAGTAAGAACAATTAATCAGTGAAGCAGGTTGCCTCCAGTAGTTGTAGGTGCTCCATCACTGGAGGCTTTTAAGAAGAGATTGGGCAGCAATTTGTCTGGAATGGCATAGGGTCTCCTGCTAGAGCTTGGATTAGAAGGTCCTTCCAACTCTGTTATTTGGTAATCTATAGTTTGCATATAGACCAGGGGTGCCAAACTCAAGTCGTCACGGCAGATTCACATGACGTTATCGGGACTTTTTCCCCTTTTGCTAAACCAGGCGTGGGCATGGCCAGCACGTGACACAACTGGCCTGCGGACCGCGAGTTGACAGCCCTGATATAGACATAATATCTGAATTCTTCCTTGGCAGCCCAGGTCACTCCTTGGTTTACTGAGCAATTTGAGGATACGAAATAAACAAATATACAGCTAGACCAGTTACCCTGCACAAGTTCACTTATGTTGTAAGTGGTATCAGAGGGCTTATTTTTTCCACCTTCTTTGTCTCCTCAATGAACATCTCACATACACATACACCCATCTCATGGTCTTACTTGCTGAGACATTCAACATATGCTGCCCCTTAAATTTCATTCCATACTTTTGTTTTCCACTATTTCAATATAAGACCAGCAGGTGTCAGCACTTTGCTGATCTTGTCTGAACTTCAAAAGATAAGCAAATCAGACCTGGCTATTTGATAGGAGATCATTAGGCAATCTTAGATTTGGGAAACTAGACTGAAAAGTTGAAGAAACTGGAAAAAGGCAATAGCCAACCAGTTCCGCATTGTTGTTTAAGTAACTACATAAACATGCCCATATAATCATCAAAGTTGACTTTGATTCAAGGGAGCCTTTCTTATCTCAATAGGCTCTGCTGTGCATGTATATTCTCAATTATCAGTGTTTTGATCATCAGAAAATGATTATTACTACCATATATAGTATTTTAATTTCCAGCTGACACACTTTTTTCTTCTTCTTAAGAGCCCTATAAGCATTTCAAGGAAAGCTGGTGATCAGGATCAGCATTTTATTTTTAACTTCAAAGCAATTATGAAGGCTATTAATTTAATGAGGAAATAGCTCTGTAGGTGGGTTGTGGAGTTAACCCTTTCATTTCACTCTCGTTTCCTGATCTTAATCCTTTCCCCTAAGATGTTAATCGGTCTGCTGCAAAGAAAAGAAGGCAAATCACTTCCAATGGATTGAAGATCGAAAGGCAGATTCATAGCAAATAGCTTCACATTTGCAAAAGGGTACATTATTCTGGGCTTTTATTTATCACTTCAACCAACTTTCATAACCCGATGCCTTTCAGATATGAAGGCTTAGTGTTTGGGAAATGAATAGAATTTTAGCCCCAACATACGTACTAAGTTGAGAGCAGTTTACTGAATTTTTCCACAAAAATGCTAGATCCGAGGGTGCAAAAGCTTTCAGTACCCCAAGGCAATTTAATGAATGAGGCATTGTAGAAGGTCCTACATGTTTTACCATTTTTTAAAACATATGAAACTCTGCAGATTTATTTAGGAAGAAATAGTTACAAATCAGAAATGCTTACCTCTGCATGTGAACCTCGGCGAACAGACTTTACCACAATGGCTTTGTTCTTTTCTTCTATGTCAAATCCATAGTCATCCTCTTCTGGAAGAACCTTGGAACAACATTAAAAAATAAAATCTTTAACACACAAGGGTTGTGGTTTTTTTGCAAAAATAATAATAATAATCTATTTGGCTCCAAATAGTTTTGCTATTCCAATTCTTTCTTCCAAACTTCAACATCAACTAAAAACAAAATATTGTTCATTTCTATTCCATTACTTTCTATTACAAAATCAGTAAACTAAAAACTTAGAGAGAAGAATTCTTCCATGTATTCTTCTTTAGCCTTTAATGATAGAGTTTTATTTTTTTCCTGAATGATGGAGATCTTTTTACTGAAGTGATTATTTGTTAAGAAAAGCTGCATACATACTAGTAGAAATGCAGAGTTTCAATTGCTTCTTGTTTCAGCTCAGTATGTATAATTGATGCCTTCAAGACAGTGACTGGCATACAGAGATGCTGAGAGCTAAACTAATAGTAGGCATGATAATTTCATGTTTGTACAGGGTCTTAATCAAATTTAGGATGGTTCTTAATCCAAATTATATTAGAAAATATCACTTCCTGCAAAAGCCTTTTTTTTTAGCTAAGATGACACAATTGCATTTATTTATTTATTTATTATGTTGAGTTGGAAGGGACCTTGCAGGTCATCTAGTCCAACCCCCTGCCCAAGCAGGAGACCCCACATCTGTATCTACCTAGGATCGAACTCACAACCTCCTGATTGTGAGGCGAGAGCTCTACCTCTAGGCCACGGATGTTTGGATGAAGGCCTGTTCTTCCCTGATAATTAATTACAGGTATCCTCACTTAACAACAATTTGTTAGCAACTGTTCAAACTTACAATGATGCTGAACAAATGGTAGTTACTAGCTGTTAAGTTCTATAGCAGGCATGTCAAACTGGCAGCCCGTGGGCCAGATGCGTCACAAGCAGGCCATGCCCACGCCAGCTCCACAAAGGGGAAAAACATTGCACAACGTCAACATGATGCTGTGAGTTTGACACCCGTGTTCTAGAGTCAATTGGATCTAATTAGGAAACTCATCAACTTGATTTTTATTTGGGAAGATTTCAGAATTGTTTGAAAATGCACCAAATTCATTTTTTTTGTTCTTTTTCCAAAGTTATTACTATAATTCAACAGAATTCATGTGGATAAACCCTCAGCAAACATGCATTGTTGGGATGCTAACCAAATCATTTATAAATATGATATACTGGTGATGTACTTAACACAATTCCGGCATAAATAACCTTTGATTTTAAACTCCCTTTAAATCCAAAATAGAGTTCCACAAAGTTAGTATTAAATGTAATCTCAGCTCATTAATGCAAATATTTATTTCTATATCCATCTAGCTTCTCATTAAATTTATCAGAATTGTAGAATAATATTTCATCCAACTGAAGAAATATCTCTCAGTAGTTATAACTTTTAATAAAAGTCTACTCATAAATTTGAGGACTCTCCATCCTAAACACCATGCAATGTTTTAGATTTAGATTTTTTTAGATTTATTATTAGAGTTGGAAGGGACCTTGTAGGTTATCTAGTCCAACCCCCTGCTCAAGCAGGAGTTCCTACACCATTCAAGACAGATGGCAGTCCAGTCTCTCCTTGAAGGTCGCAAGTGTTGGGGCTCTCACAAGTTTAACAATATTTAACAAATTGACATAAATTTGTTAAATATGAACTGTACAATATTTAACAAATTAACATAAATTTGTTAAATATGAACTATACAAGCCAGTTCATATTTAACAAATTTGTGCTGGTGCTAATGGCCTGGTTCAGAAAAAAGAAAGAAAGAAAGTCAACTTTTTTTTTAGATAAGCTAGTTTAGATATTAGGAGTCAAGTATCAGTGGCATACATTGTCTACAACTATCACCATTTCTTCATGCCTAAACCACAGCGATAGGAAATTTAATCAGATCCACAAGTTAATTTCTGCCTCTTCCCATGACTGGGTCTCCTATGTCAATTCCCATTGGCCAAGTCATCCATTTTTTTTCTCTGTGGAAAAATGTACAATTGTTCTTAGCTTCTGCAGTGAAGCCCTTCATAGGATAGTCCTCACCTTATGCAAAATATCCATTGGTGTTTTTTTTAGAGGGATATGCAGTTGAAAATCTCTTTTTGTATTTACAACAGATTAATTGGCACACAATGTGTCAGAATTACAAGGTTTTTTGTTAGAATTGAATGCATTTGTCTGAATCGATTGTTTCTTACCAGCAGACTTTTAGCTAAGATGTTTTCAATAAGCTTGAAGTCATTTCGCAGAGGCTTACTCTTCGAATTTGTACCTTCCATCTCCTCATCAGCATGAAAACGGAAGTACTGAGACTCATCTCTGAATTCACTCTTCTCCAATACTTGAGACCAAAAAGTGGGAAGCAGGAAAACATGCCATTACTTTCATAAATCTATATGAATCTACAAGTATAGTCACAGTCTTAAATTAATGTCAGCCATTGCAGGCTTATATCTTATAATCTCCTAGCAGCTGTAGCATGTGCAGCGGCCACACCCCGGGCAACAGCTTCGACAGGCGGGCCAAACCAGGTTGAGAGTAGCCGTTGGATCATGAGATAGGGACTTGTCTATTCCGAGCATGTGAAGACAGATTCTGGCGGACTGAGTGGATGAAATCTACTAGAATAGGACAACGGTCATGAAGGCAGTCTCTGCAAGCGATGTGGTATGCTAAGAGCACGACAAGACACGAAAGACACCTTGGTCAACCACTGCGCCCAGCCCATCTCCAACTGTCTCGACTCTTGTCCTGCTATTTGGAGCAAGATGGAATCTGGGAAGAGAGAGTGAGGCTGACTATGCGCACCTCTCCCTCACTTTAATCCAATTCACGCGCAAGTCTTGACATGCCCCCCCCCCCAATTATAGATGTCAAGGTCCTCTTCGAATACGATGGACGAACATCAATAGCTATATATGGTTTCTAAAGAGTCCTTAATGTCCTCCTTAAATGTCTGGGGTTGGGTGCTAAACTTTGGGTTATGTCCATGAATGGGGTCATTTTTCATTGAAAGACGTTACGTTACATCCTGAGATAACTCTCTGAAAAAGCTTTCCAAAAGCATGTGCTTTGTCCTATCTGGGTGAAAAAAAAAAGTTTTTTAAAAAATCAAATCAAATTAACAATGTTTCTTTCTGGAAAATAGACAATTGACACTGTAGTTACAGAGAAAAACCTCAGTGTGAAATTAACAGGATTCTTCCAACATAAACACAACGTTCAAAGCAAGTTTTTGGCTTAAATCAGTTCCTTCCCTTTCCTTATCTCTCTCACCATTTTCAAACTCTATAAATTGACGGTTTGTGTCTTGCTAGCCCCCAATGGGAAAAAGTTGTTCTCTTTGCATCATGTCTGACACTGTGTCCCTGCAGCTAGCCAGGAGCCTGGCTTTCACGCTGCTGACACAGAATCTAAAATATCCAAGGGAGGACACAAAACAACGGCTGCTTTTCATCCATTGCTTGGAAAAATTCCAATTGGTAAACATAAGTCCATTGTGAGGCTTCCAAAGGCCAGCCCATTCCATGAAAAACTGAAAATGGACATAGTGCTAAATTTACTCCTCAGCTGCAGCTCTTCTCCTTCAGCACTTTTAAAGTCATTTACTTGTCTGAAATGCATCAACCCAGTTTGAATATGGAGGTCATATACTAATAGCTTCAGAAAGAATATTATCTATGAAAGATATATAAAAGGAATGAGCAGATGCATTGCTTATCACCCATTTTTATAGTTTATTCAGATTCACTGAACTGGTCCTAACAAAATTCCTGTATTATATAGGGCGAGTCAGTTTGGTGTAGGGGTTATAGACACTGGGCCTGAAACTACGTGTTCTAGTCCTGCCCTAGTATAAAGCTAACTGGGTGACTTTGGGCCAGTCACTCTCTCGTAGACCTAAGGAGACATTAATAGAAAACCACTTCTGAAAAATATTGCAAGAAGTCCACTTGCCTTTTGGAAAAGCACCTTTGGGACAACCATGACCTGAATGATTGAGACTCTCCATAGAGATATTGCAAGAAAACGGCATAGACTTGCCAAAATTGCCATTTGGTTGCCAAGAGTTTGACTTGAAGGCACAAAAATAAGTATCACATTGCCCCTTCTTGCAGTTATTTCATTAGACATTCCATATTACTGACATAATAGTAGCCTTTCCAAAGCTGGACAAATGTTGAACTATCACTGTCCTAATCCTTAGACCTGCAAATTATGGGGACTATAATCTAACTCCTTTTATGGTAAATCACAATAGGCTGACATAGACTAGGCCCGAATTATTTTCTCTATTTCTCATGTTCAGTAATGTATATGGGTGCTCAGTCATCCCAAACAGTACCATCAATAAGCTTGGGAAAAACCTGAAGTCTGAATAAATGAAAAATAATACGTGGATGGTGGAGCAGGGAGTCCAAAACAACCTAATGAGGGAAATGGAACCGAACATAAACAAAGGACAGAGAAGGTTCAGTTCCGAGCATTCAAGCCCAGCACCAGTTAAATGGTAATGTCCACAGCCCCTGCAAGGCCCCGTTTATATCTATTTTGATGCCTTAAAACCTTTAGCACAGGTATCCATGTAGCTCCTCTGCACTTTATTCCCGTTACTATCAATACAGGGATGGCTGCACGTGTTGTAAGAGTAGAGGAGATGATTCACCAGAAGGCCTGCCAGCACCTCTGATAAATTAGGTTACATAGCATAAATTGGAAATGTCCCTGCCTAAGGCCATAGACAAAAGCTGGAAACTGGATCAGTGGTCGCATAACCTCAAAAATAATGTACGGTAAGTGGCCATCCCATTAATAAAATGCAATTCTTTGGGGGAAGGGCCTTTGGTTTATTATTAAAATATACATATGGCATGCTGCGTAAAGCCATGCTTATGAAGAATCTTTGCTAATTCAAAAAGAACATTATAAGAGCAGTTTGCTCAAGAGGAGGTTCAAAGAATTTGACTTGCTAGAAAATGTTCTCTGTATTTCTTAAATCCGTTTCTTTTTCCTATTTTTCCTTCAAATGTCCAGAATACAATAGTTATCGGGACAATAGTTATCGGGACAAGACTACAAAGAGAATTGGGAAATAAATTACATTAATTAAAGCGGCCTGAAATGATGCCAGAATAATCTGAGGCCATTGTGTCTTCCTGTAGTTCTACTTTATTGCATAGCAAACAAAGAAAAGAAAGACTGTGATGTGTGCGGAAGAACTGCCTTTCATTTCATGGAGCCTTTGCTGCTCACTGAACGATATCAGTATACAGAGAAACCTTGGAAGTAAAATCCAAGTTGGATACACTTATCTTATCTAATAATATCCCTATGAGTTTGTGTTTTGGATGGAGAGTTATGTTTATTGTTTATATTTTTAATTATTTTAAAAATATTTTTAAGAATAAGAAAAAATGAACATAAGCAAGCAAAAGAAGAAGAAAAAAATGATTCAGAAAAATACTATCTATAAGGAATTTTAAAAATGCATCTATAAGGAATTATAGCACCAGATTGTACAGTTAGTGCTCAGGACATGTTAGAGCTCAGGGGGTGAGACATTAACAATAAAAAACAAAGTACATTAAATTATTTTAACGATTTAAGGATTTTAATCTGAGCTGGATGAGACAAATATATAAAATGGGCAGCTAATATGAATTTACTAAATATGTTAAACATACAAAAGAAAAAACTACTAAACATTACAAAATATTAGTTTCGAACTTCCCTTTGTTGTACTCTATATAGAACAGAACAGACAGAACAGAACAGTTTTATTGGCCAAGTGTGATCTCCAAAGCTTGTAGACTTTTAATTTTTTTGTGTGTTTCCGATTTCAATTCTTTTTTCCTTTAAAAAGATATTTTAAATATTTATATTTGCTTTGCTGCAAATTTTACAGCAGTCATGGAAGTTATTCTTGCTTAAATAGGGTTAGCCTTCTATTATGAATGTATGTTGTTACTTTTGCCATTACTTTGTACTCTCAAAGTTTAAGTTCTAGTCTGCTATCTTTGGTAATATACCTCTTTTTAAATGTGCTAAATTTGTCCCTGCATCATAAATACTGTATGGCTTAATAAATTGTGATTTAATTTTTTTCCATTGTTTATTGATTCAATCATTCATCCATTTTGTATGGAAAAATACATGAATCCCTTTATAGGTTGATACTGTAGCTGTTTCAGAATTATTTCTCAAACAAAATGATCAACAAATGCACTGGTTGCCTTCTAGCACAACTATTCACAAATCGTCACAGATTGGACTAGATTAACATATCACACAAAGCCATATGTTGGTTAACCATCATTTGCTTAACCTCAGTTGGCAGGGCTTGAAAAGCACATTAAGTTACAAAATGTGGTTTACATACCACAAAGGTTGGGTTCATGCAATATATAAAGCCAAAGCTAAATGTCTCGTATTATAGCTGAGCTAAAACCTCTCTTCTCTTATTGCTCTCTTCTGTACAAGACCCATTAAACATACAAGGATTTTCATTTTCTTTCCTTGATTCTCTTGCCTCACTTTCTTGCTGATTTGTGACCTGCACACATCCAGACAGACATCCAGACAGACAGATGGAATAGGGAGTGAGGGAATATAATTCCAATCCTCAGTGTTACAATTCTTCTTTGTTGTTGACTCTATAGAATGAAACTTCTGAATTGTAATTTATTTGCAAATATATTTCTTACCAGGGAAATCTAGCATTTGCAGGTTGATTTGTGAAGAACTGATGGTTAAAGGTCTTTCTTGAAGTTTGTTCCAAACATCTGATTTTACAAAAGAAATACTTTTCCATCACCAAGAGGATCTGGTGAGATTCTGTGCTGCTTCTGTCTCCTACTTTTGAGTAACTAAACCTAGGACTTGGATTTTAACCTGCTTCCCTCACTAGGAGACACCCACTGACTCCACCAAGTTTAAACTATGACCACTTCTGCTTTCCAAATGTAGCTCTCATCCTAAATTGGGATGAAAAAGATTCTTTACCAGAATTTTACTATTTTTACACAGAAGGAAAGCAACTAGAATAACTGGGCTTGTCTTTTGGCTAACAATCCAGTTTAGTAGCTATCGAAAGCAACTATTACCTTGATAATATATTGGAATAAAGATCGTGATTCCAGGAGATGTAATCCAGTGTGTGCTTGATTTAAAAAGTCTGTCATAAAATTGACCACGTTTATTGGTTAAAGAAACAAAGTTAAATCCTTGTTAATTGGTTAGGATAAGGAGGAATTAACGGCTTACCATGATGCATAAAACCATTGTTACAGAGCCCGACTCCCAGTGCCACAGCATCCTCTCTGGTCTGACAGTCTCCCTAGTAACAAGAAAAGATAAATGTTATACCCTGGGCAAATCGTAATTCAAACAATCCTACCACAACTAGATCCCAGTTCCCAAATGAACAGAGCAGTCTTTACAAAGAAACAGCAGAAGTAATTAAAGCAGGACTCCCTTTACTTAAATCCCATTCACTCCTAAATATAGTACCTTTTGTCTTCCTTAAGCTTTGAGAGGACAAAGACCAGAATCTCATAAAGGAGCTGTTTTTAACAGTACACAGTTGCAGCCAGTTGTCTCTACGAAGCAGCTTTCTTTTACTAGCAATATAATCAAAGCCATCTATAGCTGGCTTTGATTTATACATACCATAAAATATCAGAATAAGAGGCAGCAGAACCCACTGAAGGATAATGATTCCTTACTTAAGAGTTCTCAAAGATCATTTTAATAGGGTATAAATACAATAAAATATGAAATATCGTGCCTGTGTGCCCCATGAGAAACAGCTGCTTAAAATAATACATATAGTCATATGATTTTATTGTATTCAGGCTAATATTTCTAGGAATGATGTAATAGGTGTTTTTGGCTGACAAGAAGAAAGCGGAAGAAAAAAAGAAACACATTTATTTTGGTGCCAGATCCCCATTTTATCTGTTAAACCACTTGTGTGGGTGGCCACTTGGAATGGAACTATATAGGCTCAGTTCCATATGGCAAGCAGCTCACATGAGCCTCTCCAACGAGAGTTGGGCAATTTTAAGTTTATTAGTGTAGTTTCCTCTCTTTACCAAAAGATAACTCCCACTGGAATACGTTTCCCCTCTGTTCCACTTGAACTTGAAGATACTTTCTCATTCCTCAATCATGCCAGAAACAATGCTCATGGATACTGCGTAGTTGCAGTTCCTGGCCCACTCTAAAATGTACAATTTCTTATTGGAACAGTCAGTAACATAGATATACATAAGTACTGGATTTTTCCGTGTATAAGATGATACTTTTTCTTAAAACGATTTAACTAAAAATGGAGGGGTGTCTTATACACGGGGGGCTGAGAGGAGAATCATGGTTGCAAAACTTCCGATACCTTATCTCTGCAAACTAGCCTCATGAGCGGAACTTCCGATTGCAGAGACAAGGTAACAAGTTTCCTCCAATCATGAGCCTTATGTAACTGACATCAGCTGATGCTGCGGAGAGCGTGTAGTCAGTGCCCAGGTGCGACAGGGAGAGGTAATGTCGGAGCGTTCTGAGCCCATAAAAATGTTAGAAAACAAAAATAAATAAATACCGGTAACAATAAGGGGATGTTTTACTCTGCAAAATAAATGTCTTCTATTTAATGTTTAAAATATTGATTTCTGAATTTTGGGTATGAAAAGTGGGGGGCGTCCTATACATGGGGGGGTCTTATAGATGGAAAAATACGGTATGTTGCTCTTGGCTTGAAGTCCCTTCCTTCCTTAGATTCCTAAGTCAAACTAACCAATGGTTTGGAGGGAAGGCTCAGTTATGAGTTTTGAAAATTCCTTTCTTTTCATTAGAGAACTTTGCCCGGCAAAGTTAATATAGAAAGGAACAAAGGAGGGAAGATGGATAACTCTGTCTGCTAAGCAAGGGGTTGGAATACACAGTACTTCTGCTCCACTTCCTGGTCTATACATGGACAAATCTCCATGGTTTCCAACTATATACATGCAGGATAAATTATGGCCAGGAACTTTCAATAGCAATAGGATAAAGTAGATTCATTTGGCTTAGCAACTCATTCATACCCAGGACAATAAACCATGCAAGGCAAAGACTGAGCCTTGTGAAAACTACTAAACAGACCTTTAGTAAGTCTAGAGGACATAATAGTTTTAAGATGACACTATTATGTGCACCAAACTTCTCAATTAGCTTTTATAATTATCAATACTCTTTCTAGCCGTTTCCGTATCTTACGATCTCAGAAAAAGAATGGTAAATTAAGACTTTCCTTTTGCTTACCTTTTGTCTCTAAAATAGTTGCTTTGCCCTGTGCTCTTTGTTTCCTTTTTCATTCTGCACCAGGATGAAAAAGGAAAGAAAGCAACTTGATACCTTCCATCTCTGTTTTTATCCCTGGGCGTTTCCTCAAAAATAAGGTACTAATTGGAAATGAATGGCAAAACTTTTCTTGATGAAAGGCAATCTCCAGAACTAGGTACCCTGTAGCAGCTATGGATGACAGGGCCGACATATCAGGGCTGAAAAAAATTGGGCATTCACTAGATGACAGCAGAGCTGTCTGCATCTCTTTGATGTTGAGGGGGCATCTGGGTTTCTGCAGCTCAAATCTGGTAACTCTAATACAGTGTTTTTCAACTTTGGCAACTTGAAAATATATGGACTTCAAGCCCCAGAATTCCCCAACCAGCATGGAATTCAGGGACTTAAAGTTCATATATCTTCATGTTGCCAAAGTTGAGAAACACTTCTTGAGACTTGGGTACAGTTTCAGAAACCGCTTTAACCTGTGACTGGGTTGCACAATTTAGACAATATGTATACAACAGTTTCAAACTATTTTTAATTTAGATCAACCACACACTATCAGTGCAGAATAAGCTTTTTTTCCTTTTTTTAATGGGCAAAGTGTTCAGAGCTGGAAGTGCTGATCAACACTATTTCACAACTTTTTAATTGCAATATTAACATGCCCTTTTCCCATTTTAACTTCCTGCCACATGGCTTCTTTGCTTAGAAAATTATTACAGTGAATTTATAAATGCTATCATCCAATTTTACCCCCAGATGAGTTTTAAAGTGACATCTGTTTGACACTGCTCTGAAGCTAGGCTTTGGGAATCTATGGTACTTTGTTTACAGAAATAGCACATAAAAACAGTGACACAAATATGGCTAATAATGCAACTTAGATTCACATGTTATTAGCCCTTGCAAAACAGCAACATTCAAGTCAAGAGTTGACTGAATCTGTAACTTCTCAAATGCTCTCCTCATAATTGGAGATATAATACAAATGGAAAAAGAATGGCCATAATAAAGTAAGAAGACCACTTCTCGACATTCAGATAAAGAATTTTGCATAGTTGATATCTAAGCATAAATGGAAGCCAAACCAGGCCTACCTCTGGTATTCTAACATAGGATTAAACGGGGACAATTTGTTCCAGACCACAAGAAATCATTCTGCAATACAAAGCTATTTAAACTGTATTTTGATAACAGATCTGACATTTTTCTTTCACAAGAGCAGTTTCTGGATACCAACAGCTGTATTTGGATTCCTATCTTGCTTGTAAGCTTCTCAAAGGCTTCCAGGTAGTCAGTGTCAGCAGAGGGTATTAAAGGACTAGAATCTCAATCTTAAATCTTTTTAATTAAAAGTATAGGTTAAGTCAAAGTCAAGTCCATGCAGTATCAATGGAATAATAAGGCACCTGAGGTTTATTTTAGAATTGTTATGTGCCCACCTAGATTAAGCTTGTTTAAAGAATGTAGTTATTAGAACATAAAAAGTTAAAATCTGGAAAATCCTTATTTCATTTCCAGTTTGATCAATATTTACAATATCAAAGAAGTTCTTCAGGTTGGACTCCAAAGACTCCAACAGTTTGTGCGGAATAATTTTATGGAATAAGATGGCAAAATGTGAAAGAGTTGAGGCTGAACCCAAAAAAGAAGAGAAACATCAATATTTTTATGATCTCATTACCTGAGCAATCAACCAATCCACTAGTTTATTTGCTGGGATCACTGATTTGTACGTCTTCAAGTGATAATCTCTATCTCTATGTCAGAAAAAAAAATTAGAAGATAGTTAAAAATTATGGTTGGCCAAACATTTTTTTAAAAAGTCAATGCCACACTTTAACCTGGGAGGGAATTGATAGAAAGAAAACCACTTCTCTCTAGATTTTCTGCAGTTTATAGTTTAAATATTTGATTACACACTGTGAACAGGAGAGGGATAGCCTGGGATGACAGGAAGAAGAGCTGCTACCAAGGAAACTGTCAGATAAAAGAGGCTTCAGCCCAGGCCAACAAAGTAAAATAGTGTCTCAGAAAAGCTGCTTGTTAGCTCACACAAAAATAATGTGAGGGAGGAGGGAAGCACATTTAGATTCGCAAAGATTCTGTTACTATTGCTGTTACAATTAAATAGCAATAGCAATAGCACTTACTTATATACCGCTTCATAGTGCTTTACAGCCCTCTCTAAGCGGTTTACAGAGTTCAGCATATTGCCCCCAACAATCTGGGTCCTCATTTTACCCACCTCGAAAGGATGGAAGGCTGAGTCAACCTTGAGCCTGGTGAGATTTGAACAGCTGAACTGCTGAACTAGCAGTTCAGATTGCAGTGCTGCTTTTAACCACTGCACCACCAAAGGCTACTTAAAGTAGTTCTGATACACAGAACATTGATTTCTGAATCTGATCTACCCTGAAGGGCTGATACAGCCTTTTCAAATCTAGTCTTGTCTACATTATGGGACTGTAATTCCCAGAATTCCATCTGACCACGCTGACTGGCAATTCTTAACGTGACAAGCATATTACATCTGGAAGCTACTAAGTTATAAAATGCAGTATATAATACTGCTATATTATCAATACATTTCATTAGGGCAGTTCTTTTGAACTAGCCAGAGGGAGTCAAATTGGACCTAAAGCTCCTTTAAGAATGTATCTCTCAAACCTTGTCATAATTTCCATCAGTCTTATACATATTATCTCTCATTTTATTACAAAATTCTTTGAAACAGAAATTTTATGTAAGTTTGCTATACCTTTATTATGTGTCAGCAGAAAGCTATAAATCTCTTTAGGGAACCAATCATATTGGAATTATCCCCAATCATGTTTTATTTTATTTTCCACTCATCTTTCCAAATTTGGCAATGATAATACATGAGTTTTGGTTGCTAATTGTCAGATCCACTTGTGACAGTCCAATTAAACTGATTTATTGCTAATTATGCCTATGTGCAGGAGTCTTCTCACCTGCCTGTTAGATAAGAGTCAAAAGAATTCAAGGGAAGTTGAACTTAGTTCGCTTGTGGCTACGTAAGGATTCTAGGCTGAGCCCTCTTTTAATTCCGTCCTCAGATTCTGCCACTCATTCTCCTACACTAATGATGTTGAATCTGAGGTCATCAAAATACCACCACTAATTCGATGCATCAGAGTCAGTGTCACTTCCTTGATTAATTGACTATTATTTTTTGTCTGACTTTCAAATTATTTTTTAAACGAATGGCTGAAGCACAAATATAGGCAACACACACACACACACACACACACACACACACACACACACACACACACACATTCATTTACACATTTTAAAGCATCACTCCCCCTTTCTTAGAGTTCTGTTGTCCCCTAGGAGACAATTTTCAATTCAACAGAACTATGGTTCATGAGATGCTTCTATGCACCAAAATGTACTAACATGACAAGGAATGTTCATTTAAGTAACCGCATTCTAGGAAAATTGAGAAGCTAGGGATCAGCTTCAGAAACTGGGATTCCAATCCCTTTTTTAAACAGACTTCATTACTTTATGTGACCAGTGGTTTATTCTGAAACATATTAGTAGTCTGTTATTTAACTAACTAATAGTGATCATCTGAAAGCTGAAACAGAGAATCACCCAATGATTCAGTATACCAAAAAAGCAGATTGTGTTAAGACATACAATGATATTTCAGTTATAAAACAGATGATTCCCGTTCGCTTGCTCGTTGACCTAATTATATACTGTATATTTGTTCTTCCTCCTAAGAGAATCTTAGGCTACATTTTTTAAGAATAAATATTAGAATGCCTTTCAAGAAACACAGCTAGGGATAAGTTACCTTTAGAAAATTATACTATAAGAGACAATACAGTAGAACAGGACGTTACACAGACTCAACTAACTGAAAACACAGTTAAGAAGGAACGCAAGTTATCCCAAACAGACAGCAATTTATTTCTGGTTCAATAACAAAAGGAAAAAAACTCCAAATGAAGTGAGACTTACTTTATCACTGGTGTGTACAGACTGTGCAGACGGCAGTACAGCCTTACACCCTACAAAGAAAAGCAAATGACAAGGTTACAGTCTAAAATACAGGTTAAAATATTATCTAAAACAAGTACAGAAGAACAGCAGTAAGCCTGAGTAATCCACTGTCTTGCTAAGGGATTTATACTATAATAGTTCACCCTCTTGAGTTAAAATAAAATTTAAAAAATTAAGTAAAAAACGTTTTACTCATTTCACAATTTCCCCAAAATTTCTTGGAACTAGAATATTTTAAAACAACTATTTTGTTCTCACAATTGACACTGAGTTAATTATGTCTAGTCTTCCACTCAGCTGTACTTGAATAGACAATGAAATCTATCTGGCTGCAAAACATGCTATTTCCATGTCAATTATAATAATAGTAGTAATCACACACAAAAAAGTCCTGCAAATAGAAGTAGAATGACTATGGCAAAAGAAAGCAAAGATAGTACTAATACTAATAGGCATTTTGTGTGCAATTCCAAAATATCTGGAACACTACTTGAACATCCTCCGCATTGATAAAACCGGCATCAGTCAATTGCAAAACACCTTTAACACCATCAAACAACATCTGCGTATTACAGGTCAAGGGGAAGGACACGATAGGTGGATAAAAATGCTAAATCCAGTTGAAACATCTGGCTGACTGTGCAATCAACCATAATATCTTACATATCCCATATTACTACAGAAAATACAGCTTGAAAAGTGTTGGTGTGGGAATAAGGAAAATGATTCTTTACAATACAACAGACAAAGAAAATATTATCAACAATGTAAAATAAGTTCTAAATAGCTGAAATATCTTATATTATTAAGCTAACGCATACTTTTTCCACAGTTTTAGCAGCAAAACCATAAATACCTTAGACATGATGTCCTCTAATTCACTCCGTGGCTTATATGTCCCATCATCATAACGAAATCTGTACATCACCTGTTCGTTTTTGAAGTGGTGCTTATCTGAAACTGAACCATCAAGAGTAATAAAAAAAAACTTTTGTTTTCCATTCTCTAGCATGAAGTCCTCCAAACCCTGTTGAACAAGATTTGGTTACTATAAAATAATACAGGAATTCTCAATTAACAATGGTAATAGGGAC
Source organism: Diadophis punctatus similis (assembly GCA_023053685.1). NCBI lineage: Eukaryota > Metazoa > Chordata > Lepidosauria > Squamata > Dipsadidae > Diadophis > Diadophis punctatus. Next base: position 13,933,558 of record JALIGW010000003.1, on the reverse strand, counting down.
TGGAATTTCCATCACTAAGTGATGCAGTCATAATGTGCGACACTACATAACCACCCTGCTTAGCAGTGGCAGTACCTGGAGTCCCTGTTTACCATTGTTAAGTGAGGACTGCATGAGTAATTAAGCAAGGATCTCACAGGATTGCAATTTTTGACTTCCTGCCAGTTTCCCCATTGACTTTACTTGTGGGGCGCTAGCAAGAAAGATCACAAATCATGATTATATAACTATAGGACATTGCAACAGTCAGAAATCCAGGCTAGTTGTCAAGTGCCTGGATCATAATCACATGACTGTGGGGGAACTGTGCTGGCTAGAACTTAAAGGACTGGTCATAACGACCACTCATTCAGTGATATCACAAGTTTGATGGGACGATGATGAATGGGTGATTATTAAATGACCACCTATGCAGAAACCCAAAAGATTGTATTAAATGGTAGTTCTTTCTTAGCAAAATGTATTTCTGCTTGCACAGATCATTGCATCTATACGCATTATAACTGTTCACATCCTTGGGGAATAGTACGAAGTATATTTGCAAAATTTTCTGTAGCCAAGATAAAAGTGATATTATTAGTAATTTGCATTTAAAATAATAATAAAATTGCTCTCCATTCATGTATTTAACAATGTACTTTTCTGTTTTTTCTCTCATTTTCTTCATCTTGTGCCATATCCGTCATCAGACATTGGCGATCATGTTGGTGATCCTATTTTTAACAACAGCTGCATGAAAAAGTGCTACTGAGTTTTGTCCAAACCAGTCCCTTAGATTTCTCTCATATTACGTTACAATTTAGAAACAATACAAACATCCAACTGCAGCCAATGTTTTCTAAATGTAGAAAGTAAGGAGGTTGACGTTGGTGACAATATGTGGGAATCATTACTTAGGCAAAAAGGGCTGGAATATTTTTAAAATCCAGATCAAGATGACCTAAGTTACAATGGCAGATGCCTCCTTAATTCACTGAAGTATAAGGAGGAGGAGGAGATACAGCATTGCCAGACCTGCAAGATTCTGTTATAGCTAATCTCAATAAAAGCAGTTTTAGCCTTTATGGGGAGTTGATTTCCTGTTCTGATCTACTTAGTGGGCTTGACACTAGATTGCCCTGGGGGATCAGACAGTGTACTTTTGCATTAAGGTAAAGCCATTACTGGATATAATCCAATAACTAATAGCAATAGGATCACAGCTTAGTGGTAAAGCACACGGTTTATGTGTGAAAGGATTCAGATCTAAACTCTGAAATTTTCACTTAGAAAACGATCAGAGGTATAACGTATGAGGAAGACTTTGCCATGGAAATCTATAACAGAGGGCAAGCAGGGGCAAATGACAATATTCATATGATAATGTAATCATGCAAATGTTATAAGTTATGCTCATGGTGTAATGGCAGTTGTATATATTGAG